>JAOQGN010000001.1:863004-874900 GCA_027564295.1 Himantozoum antarcticum
CAGCGTATGAGAGATGTGAAGATGGCTGGATGTTCAATCCATTTAGAAATACTTGCATAATACTAGTGAGACAGACGATGACATCTATTAATGCCTATATGAAATGCTTTGAAATGAGTGCATCACTGGCCATACTGGATAGTGAGGAAGCAGTTAATTGGTTCAGGTTTTTGAGAACTAATCATAAAGGTAAAGCTATGTTTCAGTTAAAGACAATGCTATGTGAGATGCTGCAATTTCAAATATATCCCTCACACATTTTTGTTTCTCAATTATTAAATAATTATGCAATATGGCCAACTTTTATGTTTAAGCAGTAGAAAGTCATGTGATTCTTTAGGTTGCGGAAATCTCTGTAACTGAACACCCACAATCTAGTAGGATTGACATTGGCAGCTCACATGCCCCCACCACCACCAACCCCTGCCATCCAGTGTTATCAGGTACCACCCCATTCAGTGTAATTTAAAAGATATGTTAATGTATTATTCTGTTTCATATTGATTAAGTATACTCCTGCTTATGAGATTATGTTTACGGTAAAGTAACAGTAATTGCACTTGTCACTGTTTATATAACAAGTTATACTCCAGTACCGGGTACTCCAGTACCGGGTACACCAGTACTGGGTACCCCAGTACCAGGTACTCCAGTACCAGGGACAATACCATTGATTAGTAATCTTGAATTATCCATGTTTGTATATTTTTATGCATGGAAGGAAATAATGGGATGGAACGGTGTAACTGGAATTGTTGTTCAGTACTAGTAACTGCCTATGCAATCGGCAATCACATAAGTAAAGTTCCTAAACAGAGACATTACCTTTTATTCCTTTGTATTCAGTTGGCTTTTAAGCGACATTCCACCTGCGAGGTTGTTACGCCACATATAAACTAGGCATAATTATACATGACCTTGGGTATATAACCCCTGTACATATTGTCTGGGAATAGGATAACTACCCTACATTTACAACATCGAGTCTGGGAGATGAAGTTCAGTGTTTTTAGTTCAGTAGCATTTACAATTACAAGAGTGAAATAAAATGGAAACTCAAGTCATGCCTTTCTGGACAACATAAAGGAAAGCCGACTCCAATGAGTGATTATAGTTATAACACGGGAACATATCTCTTGATCTTACACCAACCCTTATACAGCATGACTTGCACAATGTGTGCTAACATAATCAGTCAAGGCAAATCTGTGAAGAGTAAAACCAATGTACATCTACATCTTGTAATAAAATTCTGCTCACTTTCCATATTCACAATTGTACATATGTTTCAGTTTACATTAACACTCGGTATCTTTTCATTCAACATTCATACATTCATTCATTTGGCAATCGGCAGCCAGTTGACCTTCAGCTGTGATATGCATATTATATTTATGATTATTATTCTACTTGCTACGTTTGATAGATTCTTGATGAGATCAAACATTTGATAGACTTTTGATGAGATCAAACGTTTGATAGACGATTAATAATGTGACTCTTGTCACATTATCGTATGATTATTCCAGCATTATCGCATTACTATTTAAATAGATTTGCATAAATAGATCACTAGTATATTGTACATTTTATTGTCATATTTTTCTTAAAATTGCACTGTGCCGAATCGATTATCATTTGATATATGCCGAATCAATTATCATTTGACATAATGGCGAATCCATTATCATTTGACATAATATGGCGAATTAAATATCATTTGACAGCCAGTTAGCACTTAGCAACCATTCGGCATAGCCATAGTAATTTAGTATATAAGCAGCGCAACTTCATGCGTTTGAGCCAGTTGGAATCTGGACCTTCTCCTGGACACTTGGGATTTTTGCTGTTATCACCATTGATATACTTTTGAGCAATAGTGAACTTTGGATAACTTCAATCTTCTATTCTTCTTATTATTAACGAGCCTTCGGGAAAATCGAGTAATGCAATAAGAATAGCAACAGAGCAAGCATTGGAAGACTATTCTTTTATCAATGGTATCACTACTGAGCCTTCGGGAATATCAGGTGATACCAAAGTAAGTGAATAGTTGGTCTATGAACAAATATAGTCATTCGGCAATATTTGCTCTCTGCATCATAAAGAGAGGACAACTTGTGCAACATACATTTGGTGGACTATTCTCTGATCAATGGTATCACTACTGAGCCTTCGGGAATATCAGGTGGTACCAAAGGAAGTACATAGGCGGTCTATAAATAAATATAGACATCAGATATATTCAGCAATATTTACCTCTGCATCAAAGAGAGAGAGGACAACTTATGTAGCAAAATACATTCGGCAACAATTATAATAAAGTCTCAGAGAGAAGACAAATTGTAAAATAACATAACATTCGGAACTAGTAGAAATATAGAAAAAAGATAATTCTTAATATAATCTTGCCTAATGTAATTGTTGCCGTAACTACAATTCAGGTTCGGTAATAATTACTTGCCGCGATAGAAGATCGTTCGAGAAATGCCGCGTATTAGTGCAGTTCGAATATTCCAGTGGTCTCGTTTCTACACTGCAGTGATACGAAGAATAATTATATACAAGGGCAACAAGAGTAGACAACTTATATAAATATTATTACAACTCTACGATAGCAGAAGCATAGGCCTAATAACATAAGCATAAGCATAGGCCTGAATGTGTTATCTGGCCCAAGTCTGTGATTGGTGCTCCACATAAAATATAATTGTTGCATTCATGTGCAAAAAAGGTAAAAAAATAATATAACTGCCTATAAGGTACTCATTGTAGGTAAACATATAGCAGAATTGGAGCTGAGCCTAAGTTTAATGAAGGTAAGAACTTAGAATATAATGCATTCATGCCTTTCGATTCAAGTTTGAAACTTTATGAAATTACAAATCCCAGTTAAAACTTTATGAATCTCTCCACTATAAATATTTTCAATATTAGCAATTTTCCACAGTATTTATCAAAAAAGTATTTATAAAGTGTTAAAAAATCTATAAATTGAACCAGTACCTAAAATATATTATTATAATTGCACAATCATAATAATTTGTTGCTAATAATAGTGCATTACCTAGTTGATAATACAAAATTCAAAGTTGACAACAACAAAATCAGTTGAAGAGAGAGAGATACATCTACATGCATGTGTTAATCTGTCAAATGATTGCTTTGGTGGTTTTTTAGTGTAGGTTTAATTACAGGGCGTGCTTCAGCCCTAAACAGGGGCAAATTATATTCCTTATATATGTCAGCCTTGGCTTTGGTCGCAATAATTTGTCACTTGAGAGAAAACTAACGGATTTTAATATAACTTTTTTTTAACAGACTATGTTGCACACTTACAACAAGCGACTACAGGGTTAGTCTAGGCGGACTAGTTTCAAACTAATAATTCTAGATAGACGGTACCTTATTCCCATCACAACATTGTATTTAGATGTTAATACAAGAGTTAATACAAGATTCAGAAAATTAATTAGGAAATTTTTCTAACTAGGTACTAAATCGAGCAAATTATTAGTATCATACTGTAGAATAATTTGTGGTATAGTGACTTAACGGAGTCACATATTATGGTGCGACGCTAATTAACTCGTGATAATTGATTGCACGACCTAAAATGCTGAATCCATCTGGAATTGGTATAGACGGGATTAAAGAAGGACTACTAAATAACACCCACAAACTTGCCATAATTATTGTTATGTAACAACACTTTCCATTATTTATGTTTCTGGATTCTTAGCCGATTTGATCTGACATTGACGGAAAGACTTCTCTACAACCAGTAACCAGAGCCACACTGACTCCAGGAAAAAATATCCCCATCATATTTAATGATCGGCAGTAAATGATATCTGTGTGTTTCATCTCGTGACATTTTCCACACATTATATTAATACATTTAATTGGATCACTGCCCACAATGACGCTATTGATATGTTATGATACACCCTACTTGCAATCTTCATGCCCTCTTTATTGGCTACATTTAGGCAAATTAGCAGTGGGATCACATACTTGGTAAATATAGTAAATAAACCTGTGAATTTCTTATCTTATATTTAATATATATTATAATCTTAATTATTTCATATTTGCTTTGTCTTTTTAAACGGAGTAAATATTCATTTATCTTTATGGCATTATTTTGTTAATGGGACCCGTGTACACCTAGCACATAAATATCACATGTTGTATTTTTATTTACATTTGGGCCTGAACAATTACGACCCCCATAATTGGTTTTATGCCTCCACTGTCTGATAAGTTTAGTGTTATATTGTGTAAAAAGCTTTTTATTAGTTCTTATAATTGACTAAGATGTGTAATACCATTTTTGTAACTTTAGTATCACTAATGTTCAATGATAATAATTTAACAATATTTATATAATATTAAAATTGTAATAACAATAAACTTAATGGTAAAGTCTGTAGCCATGCTACTTGATGTAGCTGTTTGGAGGCCGACAATAATTTTCCTTTGATAATTGAGGCATGCATGTCTATATACATTATGCTCTGTTCACTGCTCTATTTTCAACCTTATTCTATGACCTCCTATGCTTCAATTTGATACTCTGCATTCGGCATCCTTCTGTTGACCAATAGGCTAGGTTGATCCCGGTCATCTAATCCTTAGGATGACCGGGATCAGATGTTTAAATATCGCTAGATTATTGTACCCTCGTGACCAGTATTGTAACCAGTGATTTTTAAGCTTTTGAAAGATGGAAATTTTTCTGACTAAATAAAATCGAGGATGTCATATTGCCAACTTTCCAATTGATCAAAGGAGTAGTACATTGTCTTAGCTAATAGATTTTGTATAAATCTAGAGGTAGCTGGTAGGACAGCAATAAGGTGTAGAAGCGACCAGCAAATGACACTAATACCAAGTAAACTATGCACACTTTGTCTAATATTTCTATCACTTTGTAATCAGATTAGTCACACACTGCATATAGAAAGCAAAAAAACAGTCTCATCAATTCAATTCTAACATTACCAATTCAAAACAATGATAAATGGACAGATGACATGAGATTACTATAGATAAGTATTAACAGAGTGATTGATGGTAACTGGTAGGCAGTCTCTGCCAGAGCACACCAACAATAACGATAAATGTCATAGCCAATCACAGCGCGCCATATATTTAAAGGCCAGATCATGAAATCTCTCATTTCTATCATAAATGGGTGTGGCTGTGGCACATGATGCTAATGGTAAATATATATAAATCAGACAATAGTGTAGAGAAGTTCATTGGACAATAAATTAGCGAAGGTATCAACGTTGCAGAATTGCTAACCGATACCCTACCTGATGTTATAACAGCATAACTTACACAATCAAGGGACTATAATTATACTCCATCTCTTATACCAGGACCATCTCAGGAATAGCAAAGGTAAACATCAGTTCACCATAGTCTGGAAGCAGACTACAAGACATTTGTATTAACGCGCAGCAGTTATATAATTTCTCTGTACAAAATGCAACTAGCTGGATAGCGTATTATCGACTTGTCTTGTGAATTCTACTTGTACATTGGCAATGCCATCCATACCTTTTCTATAGCAATTCGCATTCCATTGGTAGCTTACTACAATCTATTTATTTCATTAGTTTTAGTGATCATTACAATTATTTTATTGTAAATTTCTCTTACAGGAGCAATAATCTCATATATATTGAAATTATGGACTGTGGACTTTATCCAGAACATTTAGTGGACCAAATGAACTCCCAGAAACAAATAATGGATCAATTTTATCACAACGACAAGCTCGCAAACCCAGCAGGTGAGATTCCGTGTACATGCATATTATTAGTATAATTAGAATGTCTGCCTGCAGTTAAATCTCTTCAACTATCAGCCATCAACTATCAACTAGTCAGCCAAGGATATAGTAGTTAATATGCGTTTTATCCTTGGTTATGCTCAAGTGGAAATCAGTGACGAATGGAGTGTAGACACCTAAATATGTCAAAGACGCTGATGTTATTTTGCTGTAATGATGTGATCTGATTAAATGAAATGGGTGAATGAAAATTAAGTTACCACAGTCATTAGTTTTCATCATTTCTGCTTGTGCATTACGCAATCTGACTTAACATTTTCATAACTTTACTACATATTTAGCTATACATATTTATTGCAGGCAAGCATGGGAAAAGCAGTTTGGAAATGTTGAGATTGTCTTGTGAACAACTGCAAGCCAAGGCACCAACGTCAATAAGAAATGTTCCCGAGCAAAAGACTGGTAAGTAAACTGAAAACCTACTTCAGCTGGCAATGTCAAATTCGTTTCTATTTTTGGAGCACAAGTGATTCAAAGGTGGGATAGTAAGCAGTTAGAATGGTGTGATTACATTTCACTAAAGTTTTAATGGTCCGGATAACACATTCTCAACTGAATGATTTAATGCTGAATTTCAACATTAAATCATTCAGTCGAGAATGTGTTATCCGGACCATTAAAACTAGTGAAATGTTCTTACAAGTGATAGCTACTTGGCAGCAGAACAGAGTTCACGCCGCTTGCACCAATAAGCACATGTAGGCTAGAACACTTCATCAAAGTCCATCATAGAACACATTTACTCGCATGCCAATGTTTTTAGTACATCAATCTTGGTCTCTCAACTCATATATGAATGAATTTGCAAGATAGGCTTTGTGATAGTAACCCGAAATTTTGATTGATGTTGTAGTGGAGACAATAACGAGTGCATATGATAAGATGTCCGAGATTGACGCATTCAACATACTCAAGAAGAAGATCCTCAAAGGTGAGATTCCTTCCAGCTCCACTTAACGTACTTTACTACTTTACATCTAATCTTTACTATCTTTATTATATCTAATTTATATCGACAGCTCCGATTCATATCAGAGCTATCAAACGGTAACAATTCTTAAATATTTGATATTGACAACTGCCAACTTGTAAGAAGTCTAGAATCTGACATTAAATATGTAAATTGCGCATATACCAAATGTTCAAATATTTTATTATTGTAATTGTAGACACCACTCATTGTCACCTGTGGATGTTCCTGTTTGACATCCTGCTGGACTCCAACAAATCAAACGTAGCAACATGGGAAGATCAGAAAGGAATGTTCAGGATTCGAGATCCTACCAAATTAGCTGATATGTGGGGAGAGAAAAGGAATCGTACAAATATGACATACGAAAAGCTGTCAAGATCTCTTCGTCATTATTACGAAAAGAAGATACTGCGCAAAGTACCCAAAAGAAAATACACATATAAATTCAACTCAAGGGAGATTCTCAAATCATATGAAGTTCAACCATTTTACCGCAGATCAACAAGCAACAGTCAGGCCCAAAGAAACGCTGCAGCAGCGGCAGCAGCACAAGCAAATCAAGCTCAAATGGTAGCTTACCAAGCCAGCCCATCCAGTGGCCAATGCAGCCCTTACACACCAGTCATCCCCAGCCCTTCTTACCATCAGCACCACGCCGGCTTTAACTGGAACACTGTGCAACCATTCCCACAAGGTTGGTCAATGGGAATGGACTCACCACAGATGTGCCACCAGCAACCATCTCCAGCTTACCACATTTCAACCTCTATGGCAGCAGCAGGAAAGCAGTGGCCACAACCTATGCCTTTTGGGTTCCAATGCAGACAAGTAGAGCAGCCAATTGCACAGTCGCCAATGGTAGTCCCAGCAGCACCACAGCATGCACCACCTCACTACAGTCCAGCTGTGATGCAGCAGCAGCCCAGCCCCACTAACAGCAATGGCTATCAAGACAACAGATCGTTCATGACAGAACTACGAGCTGATGGCAGCCCAGTTTCAATACCTGATGAAAAGCCCAATCTTAATCAATTAATGGAAAACATAGACAATATCATAGGCAAACCAAAGAGCACTACTCGGGCGAACTCATTACCGACAACTGCTGTAACGGGGGCCTCTAGTACCACATACAGTGCCGCTCACAATGCTTCATATAATCAGAACAATTCCAATTCTACCCAAATCAGCCAGAGCAGATGTCGCTCCCATTCAGTTAATAGCTACGAAAGCAGCAGTCCCGACAGTTATTATAGCAATGACGTCATGTTCAATGATATAATGGAAAGTCTAGTGATGGAGGCGTTTTAACACTATATTATTCTATATAATTTATACTAACGAAGCAGTGTTGTTGATTATTGTTTTTGTTTTTGTTTATTTTCAAATTGTTTATTTACAATACATTCATGAGATATATTTGTTGGTTCTATTTGTCTCTGTTTTCTTACATTATTTATTTTTGTTGATAGAAATAAAATTACGTACAATATTTATATAAACAATAAAAATGTTTAATTTATCATAATTATACTACATGTAGTACTATCACTACATGTAGTAATATCACTACATGTAGTAATATCACTACATGTAGTACTATCACTAGTATGGTCAGTTTCGGTATAATATTTATTCCTACGATTGTTCCATTACATCATCCCCGAGTTCAATCAGTCATCACTGCTTGTTGAGCAAGTTGAGAACCTGGAAATTAAAAATTCAAAGATTAGAATTTGATAAAACCAAATATTGGCGAAGGAAATTAAGTAACTTGAATGTTGAGTTCTTGCCAGCATAATGCCTTTGATTTGTTAAACCCTTGGTCATTATTAATAGTGTAGTGTGCTAAATGCACTGATAAAGTTGTTTGAGCGGTTTTGGGGATACAAAAATTAAACTAAATAATGGACAGAGTGCTGGATATGTGGAAAGCTGGAAATGCAAAAGTTTGGATATTATACAATAACACATTTGATAAGACGTACCGCAGCCAAAGGCAAATACGTGATTAATGAATGAATATAGAAATTATCATGATAAAAGGTAAGCAGAATGCGTATTTTTTAGCACATTGGAAGGTGAAAGATATGATAATGATGGATTTGTGAGTTATGTTGTGATCTTCGCTCACTTTGAAGATGATCGTAGTTTTAAAGTTGAAAGATCATAGTCTTACTAATATGCGAGAAGATAATTGCAAATTATAATGACCATATTGGCATTGTTCTGTTCTCATTCCCCCTCCTCACTGGTTTGATATTTTTGACTGCGACCATTATCCTAATTTATTAATCTTTAAGTGATTTATTTATGTCTTGCTAAAACTACACAATACAGCACACTGTACACTACAGTACAGAGCAGTATGTACGCAATGGTGATCTTTGTGCATAGAAACCATCTCCAACAAACAAAACGAGTAGATCTACTATTTCCATGCTCAAAACCAATTAATAAAGTTCCGAAGCAGCACAAGAGATATATATTTATGTGCATTACCATATTTTGTTGTTTATTCTACCAAGCGTTTGTTCATTGTTATCTGATCTCAGACGTAATATTGAGCATGTTAATTGTGCTGTTTTATAGGCGTTGAGACTTAAGATCTAGATTGACGGAGAGATGTGATGTGATGCCGAGACATTGTGGAGTCGAGTGAGGGCTGCTCATAGTGTGTATATAGTGTAGTATCTAACAAGTGTAGACTACCAATACACCATTACCATTCTCAGTTGACTGACTGCTCAGCTCTTGATAAACAGATCAAGAAATAAATTATAATTGCTCAGACATACAAACCATTTAAAAGTGTGAACAAGCTTGTGAGAATTCATGCACATCTGCAAAACTAAGGCGCAGTGAAACATCAAAAGTATTTGTTTATATATTGTGCCAAATATTTGTATTTCTATACTATCATTGGAACAGCAATAGCCCAAAGAACACTGACAAATATCCGCTCATGTAACATATTAATGTAATAAATTAAAAAAGTGTGAACAACCTTGTGAGAATCCACCAGCATTCATTGAGATCTACAGTCATAACAGCAGTAAACATCAACAATATTTTTGTTTATGTTTATATATGTTTATATATACACAAATATATTGTGCAAAATATTTCTGTAATTTCATAGATAATGATTTATTTAATTTTAAATCTTTTCACTATTTTATTTATTGACATATTTATAAAATGTCAGACCATGGACTTTTCATTGTAACCAATTTTATATTATCTCTATATTATTTTTCCTTGTAAACATTCTTGGACAAGAAGTTTCAAAATACATACATAGGCCCACCTTCACACACACATGTATCGTATAAATACATAGGCCCACCTTCATACACACATGTATCATATAAATAACAATACTATACATGTACCTCAATGATACACAGAAATTCCGTCATGTAACATATTAAAACCCATTTAAAAGTGTGATAATTCATGGACATCCACAAAACCATGGTAAATACGATTTTAATTGTATCTTACAGAAATAAGTTGCTAATAGCTCAATGATACCCAAATATCTAAAATTAGCATCGTATTTGATGGATTGGATTTAAATTTTGATGGCTCCTAAATTATTATTATATGTTTTTCAGCGAAACTGTTATATTATAATGACAAACAAATATGTAGCATAAAAGTGCATGGCAATTATAAATATATAATATAATTATATCATTCTTTGATATATAAAACATAATACATGTAGTAAATGATAAATCATTGATTCATCATCAGCACACTATTCAAATACATACTTTAACATTCTTTTGAGTTTTTAACCTGCAGATTTTCTTGCCAAGAGGCTTGTTATTCGGAATTGAGATTGAGCAATTTGTTAAAGACGCAACTACTCAGACACATATTCATGTTGTCACCAGTTGGGGAAGAAATGATTGCCTGAACTCCGTGGTAATGAATTAACAGAAAAAAAATGTCTGATACTGTTAGGCTTATCACATTTCCCTGTACACAATTCATATGGTACAATTTTTAATATTCTAAAATCCCTCCAGCCACATATGAGTGATGATTTCAATAGGCGTATTCGAACAGCGACCGCGTCCTGGAGCGGAGAAAAAACGAACGACTAGTTTCGGAATGCTATAAAAAAGTCCACTTTATTGGAATCTCCAAATTTATTATCAGCTTATTTAAATCAAAACTGATCACTGCTGTAGCAAATAACAGCTATCAATTTGGTACTTTTCTTTGACACTTCAGGAGAGCAATGCCCCTTGTTAGTACCTAGAATGAGCATGAAGGTGGCAGCTCGTTCCAAAAACAAACGGCAGTTAGGTTGATTCGCTTTTGCAAAGAGTACGACCTAGTTTATCATATTATTTGATATATTATAATTATTTTCTTGCTCAACAAACGTCAAATTTGCGAACGTCCGAAGTCGAACATCCGAAGTCAAACATCCGTTTTACGATTATTTTTGTTCATTATTTTTGATTATTTAAATTTGTTTCATATATTTATTCGTTCAATTTTGAATGGTCGTTCCCAAACGTTCACGTGTCGGAATACGCCTACTGTTAGCCGTGAGGACATCTACAGAAAACAGAATGGAATCATATCACTGTTCTAAAGTTGCCACTATAAATATACGGTATTATTAGCATTATTGCTGCCAACGAGTGTCAACTTTACTACTGTATAGTTTCAACTTAAAGCGCATGCGCTTATAGTCC
The DNA here is from genome assembly GCA_027564295.1 of Himantozoum antarcticum. NCBI lineage: Eukaryota > Metazoa > Bryozoa > Gymnolaemata > Cheilostomatida > Bugulidae > Himantozoum > Himantozoum antarcticum. The sequence continues at coordinate 874,565 of JAOQGN010000001.1, forward strand.
TGTGGGGGAATTGCAGTACAAGCGCATGCTCCATAAACACGGGACCAAAATTCCAACAGAAAATGGATGCGCTTATGGAATGCGACTCCCAGTGACAGAGTGCTGAACATAAAGTGCGTTTATAAGCGAGACTCAGTTCAGGAGTTATGTGAAAAAGACATAGATGTATATTTATCTGGTATCCACCTGTTTCTGCTTGGCAAAAAGATTGACATAAACTTCAAATGCAAACTGACACGGCAGAGAAAAGAAAACAATATGACAAGATTTAGGTGAGTGTGGCCACACAATATCAGTTGTTTTAAAATTCACTTGGCCGATTTGGAAAGTAGTCTT
>JAOQGN010000001.1:908947-919126 GCA_027564295.1 Himantozoum antarcticum
AAGGCATTTTATTAATATAATTATCATACCACTTGGTATTATTAGTTTGAGTAATATTATGTTAACTAATATTAATAATTATTATTAGTTATTCATCAGCTGACACTAAATATGCTAATCCTGTATACCACTGCTCCATCTCTATTACAGCTGGCATTACATCTATGTCTGGATTCCAACAATTTGATGGCTGGTTCAGGATAATTATACCATATCTGAGCTTCTGAGAATACAAGAGCCTCCATTAGAGGCTGGCACTTTGGACCCACCACCCTCCCGATGACTTCCGTAATATTAGCTCTGTTTATTTTGACCAGGGGTTATCTGCATGGAATTGTTCTGTACCACAAAGCATTTATACATCATTGCATACATCTATGAAATGCTTTGACACCCTTTGTCTAAAAAGCAACAGCAAATTTTTAAAAAAACTTATGAATATGCTATGCTGTTGTCTGTTGTGGCTAGCATTAACCAGGTCCTAGCAAAAAGACGCTGTGGGCAAAACGCAATAATGCTGTGGGTGCTAAGCGCTAGAGAATGATGCTGTGGGTCTAAGACTCTAAGATACTGCCAACACGTTTCCAGCTACAAAAGAGAGTAGACACCGAACACCCTAGCCGCAGTTTAATAAAAACAAAGGATATAAATTAGGTTGTTATTTAGGTGTCTGGTGTCATGACTCTAAACTCTGTTCGCAGTAGCAATATCTAGACAAGAAAAGCATCATGTGATGGTACCTTTCTAAACAGGCATGTTGACGGCGGCCAGATAGCACTACATAGCGCCTATCACTTTCACCTCATCTAGCAACCAGCAAGCCACATACTAGGCGTCACAACGCTTGCAGACACAAAGCTGAAACCACCTAACTTGTATGATAGTAAAAAGCTAGTTAGATAGAACACAAGTCATCAGGAGTGCCTCTAAACTTTCAACAACTATTCTATAATTTCATTCAATCCAAATGGCAATCATAGTAAACATTTCTCCCATATATCATCTAAACTTCAAAGATTAATAAATCATAGACAGGTCATCCAGGCGTCTCTTGTTGCAATGGGGAGAGGAGGAGAGGGGACGGACAGGGCATCCAGGCGTCTCTTGTTGCAATGGGGGAGAGGAGGAGAGGGGACGGACAGGGCATCCAGGAGTCTCTTGATGCAATGGGGGAGAGGAGGAGAAGGGACGGACAGGGCATCCAGGCGTCTCTTGTTGCAATGGGGGGAGAGGAGGAGAGGGGACAGACAGGTGTACAATAATTGTAGCACACTCACAAGAGATGATTACTAATTCACGCTTTGATAGCATATAAGATCTGGGACCCTAATGCATATATATCCAGAATATCAGATGTCATTCAGAAATCGCGATGATGTGATGAAACACACCTGCACACATTCAACATTGTCAGTCTGACAATACTTGCATTAATTACTATTCAACAATGATGACAGTCAAACAGTGAAACCCAATGACATGTGACATAATTATATACCAGACTGCAGCACAAAACAGGAATTTAAAAGTAAAATTTATAGGGAAGATCACCATTACACTAACAAACAATAAATAAACAACTGGCATATTTTGACAGTTGACATTGATGTGTTGCCTATGGATACTTCTGATGATAAGCCAATCAATAGCAGGTCCATAAACAATAGGCATAAGAGGTCAAAGGCAACAGATTAGACAACCATAATTATGATATACTAATAAAACATACCCATCAATTACTCAATCAGAATTATCTGGTAGACAAAGAACTTTAAATGAACAACTTACATCTCTCATGACATTGTGATTAAAATAATAATGTCAAAAACTGCAGCATCTCCAAGAATACAGAGTAGCAAGTCGTGACAGCAGACAGGGTAGAGAAGTCAGCAGCAGCTTAGTGTACATTGAGATAGTGAGATATGGCAGAGTAATAACAGTAAAGTATATTATACTATGATATAATAGAGCATGTAGCCTCGCAGGGTGTGTGTATAATATAACTAAAGTCAAGCTCAGCAGACGTAATTCGGCTAAAAGATGTACATTGTTAGAGTATTATTTATAGCTCAATGAACAATACTGAATCCTCAGTAATTATGTAATGGAAGGCATTGTGATAATAAAATTCAGCTAGTTGATTGTATAATGTTTGAAGGTAATTTACCCTACATACATTCAATGGCATAAGTGCCATTGTCTGCAACTATATAGAATGCTAGCAAATACCTGCCTTTTAATAGGATGCAGGTTAGTTGCACTGGTAGTTACTTGTGCAGTGGAGATGCATGGGTCTACCAATATCTACTCTCTGCTCTCTGCTCTCTGCCTCGAGCAATGTAGCAAACAATACAGTCAGCAATCACAGATCAATTTAACAGCTTCAGCGTACACCTATTAAATACACACCGTCAATGTAGAGCGCTGCTTAGAATGTGCCTATTCACAATGGGACGAAATTCGCTTTGCCTTGAACAGGGACGGTAATAATACCCTTTTGTTACAGTATTAGCTATTGCGCAAGAAAATAAAAGATTTAATGGAATTGTGTGGCATTAAATTCAAATAACAATGGCACCTACGATCAACGGAATGAGTGAAAATGCGACTTAGAAAAACAACTTAATCGAGCTGCATCACAATGAAGATTTGATTAAAAACCATAGTGATGAAAGAATACTTCACAAATCGAGCATTGTTCGACAGAAGAAAGATTTCTGCTGCAATAAAAGCATTACGTGACATTCTATACAAGCAGTCTATTGTCAGGGGAGCTGTGTTTGCTAGAATGAATGCGCCCATTATTAGCATGAATCAGAACGATTGTTAAAGTTTCCACTAGCTGTATGCAGCTGTTTCTATCAAGATGGACAATCTTTGATATAAATGGGTTCTGTTAGCCAGTCAGATTCAATAATCAGATCAACGCTCCTAACTCCTTACATCTCGAATTTCGGTGCATCAATAATTTCGGTGCATCAATAATTTTGGTGTATCAATAATTTCGGTGCATCAATAATTTCGGTATATCAATAATTTCGGTATATCAATAATTTTGTCGTATCATTAACTTCAGTGTACCAATAATTCCGGCTCGAAATATTAGTTCCAATGAAACAAGGAGATCGAATCACAGTTCTGAGAGCAGATAATTGCAGCAACAGAATGCACTATTTCACTTTAGAGGTTTCCATCTCGTCGTCGAGGTAGCAGCTGGTCAGTTACACGCATTTAGCCCATAAAGCTACTACACTGTGTAGTAGCTTTATAGTATAGCCTGCTATTAGAACCAACACAAATAGAATATCCTGACTGTCATAGCAACTGAATCAACATTTTATTTGGTCCAGAAGATGATTGTGTAGTCTTGTAACCCCTAATTTCATTCAAATTAAATAATTGAATTTAAAACAAAAATTAATAGCATTTTATTCCATCTATGTCAAATATAAATATCAAATTTTACATAATACGTCAGTAATCAGCAATTCTGTCTGATGAATGCGAAGCAAGAAACTTTATAAAAATTGCTTTTTGTATAAACCTTATTTTTATCATCTAATTTATGTACGCTCGAGAGTTGCTCATACAATACACACACTGTTGTGTGTGATTGCTACTTCATTTACGGATTAATACTGGTATATGTGTAATTATATATTATGGCCAATTTCCAATGTGGCAACATACAAAATTGAATTGCAACAACACCGGTGAGATGGTGTAACAGTACTAGGCGCTGCTTCCACTAGCGCTGCTGCAACTAGGCACTGCTGCCACTAGCGGTTGCTGCCATTGGAACTTTACTGTCTCACTGAAACGGATGTGACATCAATTAGATGCAAACAATTTGATATAACAATGGGTAAAATAGACTATTTTAGTCTACCAAAATACAAGATAATAACTTTTGCAACAAAATGAGTTCAAACCTAGATTCCGGATGATGAATATGCATTAACTGCAATTATTTTAGCAACTTCTGATAGGTAGTGGTTGTTTCTCAAATTTTATAATTTTATGTACTGACACAAGTACTGCATTGGCTCTGCACTGCAAGATGAGAATATATAAATATAGTCATAGCCCAATGGAAAGCGTTTTAAATTTCAATATTGGTTAGCGCCTTAGCGACTCTCTGTTCTGCGGTAGCGGTGCTCCTAAGCGCTTTATGCCATATTATGTACCAATAATTCTACCTCGGAAATAATAATTGAACAATAGCCCTAATAATAATAATGATAAGATAATAATAATATTAATCACTATTATATTACTGTATCAAATTACAGCCGCTATGAAGAAAGCTGGAGAAATTATTGAACTGCTCAATGTTGATTTAAAAATACCATATCTATATATATTATGTTATTATATCAGCTATGGCTGCTGCAGCAGGCTATTTTCCACAACGTATCTACACATAAATATTTTACTACTCATAATTATCTAAACATGGAAGTAGGTTTATGATTACAATACATCTTACTGCTGGCTGGAACAATTAAAGAATGGCATATATTTAATTAAATTATTATAATATCATCTTGTAGCCCAATGTGGTACCAAACGGCAGCAAGCTCCTGCTATTCATAATATTCAAGCACTTATACATGTATAAATTATAATAATATACAAAATCATGTAATCAAAACCCCAATATTTCTCATCTATGTAGGGGGGAGTTTTATGCTTTGGATACAAGCATATCCAATAAATTATTCTGTGGGTTTAAGAGGCAAACCACACAAAAAATGTGGATACTAGCCATTGTGATGATTGTGTGCAGAATTTGAGGTTTTTTCAGCCATTTTCATACAATTATGTACAACAAATAGAAAAGTCTATCTTGACTAGGCCTCTACAACGCAATACTGCATACACAAAAACAGGTCGTCAAAGTCGTCGACAGGATATAGGCTGGTGGTTGGGTTTGTGGTTTGTGGTTTGGGATTTGTGGTTTGGGGTTTGTGGTTTAGGATTTGTGGTTTGTGGTTTGGGGTATGTGGTTTGGGACTTGTGGTTTGAGATTTGTGGTTTGGGGTTTGTGGTTTGGCGTATAACGGATTATCAAACGACCTTGACACCTTGTGTTTCCTTTATCAGTTATGCCCATAGAGTTATCTTCCCTCAAATACCGGGGATTGCTCTATGGTTATGCCTTCTACACAGTGATGGTACAAAATGACAATTGAGTAATAATTGGTTGCAACAGAATTTAGTTACAGTTATATCAGCTGTTTCATCAGCTGCTATAATAGGATTTATTTGCATAATAAAAGGCTGACATAAAGCCTGACAGTAGCAGTCCCAATTTGAGTATAAATCATTATTTGAAAAGTAAAACCAGCTTGAAAATTGACAAATGAGGGTGCGTACTACCCCGAACTATGTAGTATGTTATCCCCGCATTTTCTATACAATTAGCCTTAAAAAGTGATACCATTTCAACAAATGTATTTGCAACAAAATCATTGTAATAAAATTTTTACCCAAAGGGAAATTATAGTAAATAATATAAATTTATAAATTATTGATACATTCTTTTGACTACAGAAACATATTACAAATTAAAAATTATTTAGATGTAGCAGAGTAACAGTAATTTATAATATAAATGCTGACAAATGATGATTCTGTAGGTGTAAAATAACCAAATTGAAATTGTCAAAAGCATATCATGCAAAAGCCATTTAGTTAACTATCGTTTCTAACTTACAAAATGGATGGTAGAAGTAGAACAGACTAGATCATCTCTCTGTTGATGACGCTGACAGAATATGCAGCAGCAAGTCGGAGCAGAAGAACAAATCTGCAGTCACAGAATCACATGTACATAACATTGTTTCATTTTGTTATTCGGAATGACAATGGTTTGGCAACAGAATGCATGCATAATGCAATGATGTCACACTATTGTTTACAAAATTGAAACAATCCCATATATTCACATCTTACCAACTAATAGTAAATTTACTAATTACTGTTGAAAGATATTTCAATGTTATTTAAATTTGATATCTTACCATATAGATGATGTCTCTGTCTATTCTTCTGGGTCTCTAATCTTCACAAGAATGCGTCACCGTGTCATCGTAGAACCAATTAGAAGCGACCACCTTTGCAGATTATTATTCACAAAAGAGCTATCCCAAGGCCTAACGTAACAATCTAGAATGCACAATGGAACACTGCGTATAAGATCACAACTTAAGCTAGCAGACAATAGCAGCTGAATATTATTAGATGTCTGTTACATAATGTACTCTTTGTTAGGCCTAACAATATCTTTCAAAGCCATAGAGACACTGTGAATGCCTAACAACACAATACTCTGCAAATAATACCATGCCTAACAATACACAAGCGCACAATAAAAATATAGCTAACAATAGAGTACTAATCTAAGAACTGCCTTTATACTTCATTGAGTATGCTTGTTGGTCCATGAATGTTATGCAAGACTTGATGTCGTTAGTCTATTGTAAAGAAGTATCATTGTATGCTTACTCCAATCCGCTTAGCTTGGCAATAAGTAAACATAGTATTAAAGTTTTCTAAAATACAAATTTGCAAAAAAATCTACAATATAGCACGACTGTATGTACGTACATGCGGACTGCTAGATTGCCTTCTATTACAGACCCAAGCGTAGACAATAAAAAGCTGTAATCTCCATTGCATAACAATATTATAACACAATTATAAATATTCTGGTTCCAGGAGAAAGCTATGCCAATGCTTGTTAAACAATTTATATCGCCAAGCAGCAATGTGGAGTGTCCCAAGACACCCTTTGTGGTTCTTACGATTCATTGATGGAAGCTGCTGCGTATAATTAAGTTAACTTCTACCCAGGTGTTAAGAATCACAAGGCCGGAGCTTACCCCGGTTTTTATGACCTGAGAGTACCAGACGGCCACTGGACATGTGCCAGTCTGACACAGGTTAGCTCCTCGGCTAATGCCGGCACTCATTACCGGAGTTGACTGGAGCAATGTGAAAATATATCCTTGCTCAAGGGATACAGCAATTTTACTTTTAGAGTAATCGAATCCCTGGCATCCCTATCCTTGCGATTACGAGTCAATTCTTTTAACTGATATGCTACACGTGCTTCACAAATCTAACTATGCTTCAATTATAACTTCAAATACAGATTTGGGGGTGTTGCCTAAGATATCAATCACAGAAGTGTTGGGAATTGCCCTTATTAGATTGGTGATCTTAGTGTTATCTGTTACTCAGGAGATTACATAATATTAGCTGTTGCCTACTCAATATTTCTGGTCAGCTTTGGCGCAAGTGTTAGTATAGAGAGAAGACAACTCTAGTGTACCCTATCCTTAGTATAGAGAGAAGACAACCCTAGTGTACCCTATACTTAGTATAGAGGGAAGACAACTCTAGTGTACCCTATACTTGGTATAGAGAGAAGACAACCCTAGTGTACCCTATGCTTAGTATAGAGAGAAGACAACCCTAGTGTACAGTACTGAAGTTTAAAATGTAGCACTTCACGTGCTGCAAAGTTAGTCAACTGCATAAATCTATGCATCACTTAAATTTGGTTAAAACAATTTTTCAAAAGCTTTTAAGCTATCTCGACTTTCACTTTACCTTTAAGCAAAAATATTTGTTACCATGATAGGGAACTGAATAGTAATTGTATTTACTCAGCTCCGCCCACTTTAGACATTAAATTACTACAGTGGCAGCCTATATAGATTTAAATGAGATACGCCCACCTTCATGGCCCCCTTCATATTTTTGTATTGGTTTAGGTGGCAACTCAATAGCTGAGCTAGTTGAGGAAAACAAGCCTGGCAGCCAGTATTTAACCAGCACAGGCAGCAGCTATAAGATTAAGAATTTTGCCCAAGGATTCTTAGCAGAGCAATTTTTTAACCGCAGCGGGAATTGAACCAATGACCTCACAAGCGAGGTGCTGGGATCCCAGCGGCTTGACCATCCCTGCTCCCAAATGCTGCCGCTGCTGACCCTGCTCCCAAATGCTAATCTCTGCTCGTATTATTTACTCATTACTTACAGGGATAAGTTGAGATGTGAAGGGCAATGTACGACATGCTGTGATAGGGGGCCAATACCTCATGATAAACACATAGCAAAGGATTTACCTACGGACTTTACAAATCCATGTCTTGTTAAGCGATGTAGCCACAAACACATGGAAAGCAGGCTACCTGAGAACATGGGCATGGCAGGTAAATTTGTAGACTTAGAGACTTATAGCAGTACCGTGGGTAGTCAAACTATAGCTCTTACTATGAGCCACTTGGTTATGGCTATGCTCAGCACTGACACACATATACAGGTAGTTGTTAATTAACATATCATGCAAATTGTTTCTCTGGCTGAAATAGTCCATGATTTGGCAGATGCAACTATCAAATACCTATGAGTTTTCAGTTTAGCGCAGACTATAAGAAGAAGAATGATGTTTATTGTTACAAACATCATGGATGGAGTAAAATGGTGGGTGAGTAAATTATTAAGTTGTCTGGCAAACCTCAATCATCACCAAAATAAGGTGGTGAACAGAATTCAATTGTCACATCAATTTAAAACCATTTGACTACTCCAGCATCTTGAACTAATCTTTGCTGCAATTTATAAATTTGCATTTCCTTTCAGACCCTCACTATGTGGCAAACCATACAAAGGCACTGCGGCATGCTACACTAACTGGCACCAATAAGCCATGCTGGCATGGTGAGTGAATTATTTTGTGCTTGTGGTATAATATATTGTAGTGGTAAAGTGTTGTGCTGTGGCAATGGAATGTATTATAGTTGTATGGTATTGTGATGTGCTATATAATGATTGTAGTGGTACATGCATATTGTTATGCTGCGATGTGTTACACTGTTACTGTTACTGAGAGTGCCCACTGTGCATTTCTCATGTACGATATTGTTTGCATTTACTGCTCTATTATACTTTTTATCCATTTAGTGATGTGATATGATTACATCACTATGCACTGTTATATAATAGTGTTGTGATATGATTACATCACTATGCACTGTTATACAATAGTGATGTGATATGATTACATCACTATGCACTGTTATATAATAGTGTTGTTATATCATTACATCACTATGCACTGTTATATAATAGTGTTGTGATATGATTACATCACTATGCACTGTTATATAATAGTGTTGTGATATGATTACATCACTATGCACTGCTATATAATAGTGTTGTGATATCATTACATCACTATGCACTGTTATATAATAGTGTTGTTATATCATTACATCACTATGCACTACCATGTAATAGTGTTGTGATATCATTACATCACTATGCACTGTTATATAATAGTGTTTTGATATCATTACACCACTATGCACTGTTATATAATAGTGTTGTGATATGATTACATCACTATGCACTGCTATATATAATAGTGTTGTTATATCATTACATCACTATGCACTGTTATATAATAGTGTTGTGATATCATTACATCACTATGCACTGCTATATAATAGTGTTGTTATATCATTACATCACTATGCACTGTTATATAATAGTGTTGCTGTTTATCCAGGAGATGACTATGAGACAGACTCAGAAGATGATGGTGATGAGGAGTTTAGTTGTGTGATGAGTGCCAGTAACTGGGCCCAGAGTCATGCTGTTAGGATGAAACAGTTAATACCGGGAGTTGTGTCCTTCTTTGTTCTGTGTAAGTATACTCCATCGAGTCATCTCTCCTATTGTCTCCTGTGTTTATGTTGCCTTATATGTGAGATATGTGTTGTATGATATATTAGTCGGGTGTGCTGTGATATATCAGTGTCGTGTTGACATATCAGTAGTCTTTTATGTCATAATAAATTATATTGATAAGTTTTATGTGACATATCGGTACAGTTTCATACTATATTTTGGTGTTAGTGTGGTGTTTTGTGATACAATATGTATATTATCAGTAGTGTTATAATGTGATATGTTGGTGGGGTTCTATGTGATAAATCAGTGGTGTTTTATCTGCATGTGATAGTATACATCAGTGTTTCTTTTTACTTTTTATTAACCATTACAACAATATTTTGGAACTGCTAGCGATAAAAATACACATGTCACGTAACATGTCATTCTGTCACAAGTCACTCTGTCACATGTCACTCTGTCACATGTCAC
>JAOQGN010000001.1:919226-934083 GCA_027564295.1 Himantozoum antarcticum
CTCAGTTGACAAGCATAACAAGCACAGGCACTTATAGCAGTTATGACTAGTTTCAGCAGCAATAAACTGGAAACCGAACCAATGCAACTATGTTATACAAATTATTATAAGTTGGTATTAATAGAAATAAAATACAGGTCGTATGTAGGTCTCTAAAGATTCTTCAATCTAGCTCAATGATTATCAGTACTTGCGGCACGGAAAATGCATTTTTGGGGAAAATCGAGCTTTCCCACGAAAGATTACGAAGTTCAAGTCTGCTGTCATACGTAATAATAGTGAAGGGTTGTATATAATATAGTGGGTATAGAATTCAGGATAGAATACACTATAGAATACAAGTTATAATATAATAGAAATGCAAGAGTTCTCCCTGTCTCATCCCACTTAGCATGACAACCAAATTACCTCAACAATTGCCCCTTGTGGAAATATTCATGTGTTCTATAATGGGTAGGACAGAGCACACTGTTAGTGCACTGATAATGGAGTTAGTTACTGTAAAGTTGTGTTTGCACCATGCCGTCGTCGCCGCATTGTCTCTTGTCTTATAGCCATGTTTAGATGTTAGATTGGAGACGGATCTTACCAAGTCTTGCTTTTTTCACCAGACAACTAAGACAATTCTTTTTTTCTATTTCATTGGACAGGAGAATTCGTTTTAAAAGGAATGGTACCTCAATTCCGTCTTTCCTCACCTTTTGCTTATGACTCGCTTTTGACTTTTTCGCCCTCAAAAGCGAGACTGCCTGGTGTAAATACTGTCTTATAATTGTAATATCTTATCTATTCGATAAATCATTCCCGCAGATTACTTTGTATACACCCCTTGCACTGTACTGTATGTAACTTTGATATCACCATTTATCAGCAAATAGCACCATACCTAAGCTACACCCATGCCACTGTCAATAACATTGTTATTGCCATTCATCTGTATTTAAGAGCTGCAGAGTCATCCATTCACAAAATATACTTATGCAAAGGGCATCTGGGGTACACCTGCCTTTCCACGGCTTTCATCATAAATATATAAATAATACAATAATATTCATTATAATACAAGCAGATTGTAGGCATACTTGACTGCTTGCTTTAATTGCTCATTCCGTGAGAAATTGTTCCAAGTTGATAATATTTGTTATAAAATGGCATAACATTAACAGATGCATTGCGTATTGTATATTGTTTGCAGTTGTTGTACAGTGTTACAATAACATTTTCTTCTCAAATCTGCCAGGGTGTCACCTTTTCTTCTCCCTAATATGTTTGATACCCTCTCTGAGGTTTGGTCATATAATTATATTATAATATTTCCTATTATTATAATGAGTGCAAGAGTAATTCGCCTTATGTTCAGTTTCAATTTGTCTCAGCCTCAAAAAAATCACAAAATTTAATCTTGTCTGAGTTTTTGAGCGTTCTCACAGGTGCTGTAATGCATTCTGCGACTACAGAGTTTGCTGGCTCATTCACTGGCGCCAGTGTGCATTGCCTGAATCAATCTCTGCTACCCATTATTATATTTACTTATTTGGTTAAAGAATTTGTAATTGATAATTGACACATGAGTAATCCGCAAGTGTATAAAATTAAGCCAACTGCTACCTGCCTGGCGCCATCCCGTCTTGAGCAGTCTGAGCTAAAATGCCGAGACAATATTTTCTTTTATCTAATGTGCCAGTCTAAATACTGATCGTATATTATTATATATTCTGCAGATTTGCATAGAGGTTGAAGTGTTTTGGGAAAAAGCATTACTCATGATTGACATGTGGTCACTATAGCAGCCGCCAGTACGGAGTCTACTGCTATACTCAGCTATCTGATGTTTGCCTGTTTGTGACGTCACACAGCACATAGCTCGGCGCCGACTTGACTGCCCAGCTGTGATTGCAGCCTCACTGCCTCATTGTAATCGCATCACATGCCTATGTCAACTACCCCACCCCTAAACGACATTGACATTCACAACATGAACTTGGTGTAGAAGAAGAACTCCAAATCTTATACACCTGCAATATCAGTAATCCTGTGCAGCTAGGTTTGATTTTAGTCGTAATTTTATTCAAACAAAAGTATTGGAGCTTTATAAGTTACTATGCCTCGAGCCAGGCCAGGTGGGGGAAATCCTTGTATACTAATCATCATCATCATAATCTATTCAAGAGCATTCCATTGATTGTTCAATAATAAAGAGATGGGCGGGGCTTGTGGTTAGTGAGCAACATAAAAAGCTCAAGCGTTCACACATTCACTCATAATTATTTCAAAGCTTCTGCTTGTAGCTCTTATCTGCTGTAATTCACAAACTAGTATCATCATGAAGGCTACCATTGCACAAGCCACCAGACACATGGAGATTAACCGTATTCAGTCGGAGAGCTGCAAGGTCCGAAAAATTTCTCATCACGATAACAAAATGCAAGAGCTGTATTTCAAGCTGACGGAGTTGGTGCCAAATTGCTCTGAGAATAGCAAGATGAGCAAAACTCAGCTGCTCCAGAACGTGATCGACTACATATTTGATTTACAAGACACTTTGGAGTTGGATAGTGAAGATGAGAGCAAGGCTCCATTATCAGAGAGCTTTCAGTGCAACAAAATGACCTTTGAGGTAATTATCCGTACTATGTAATGTTATTAAACTTGTGGTGCTTATCTAATTCTAGGTAATGATTATGGTGAAACAAAACGGCAATATAAATGTATATGGCAATGTAAATTTATATCCACCAATAATTCAAAGGGCTGTGCATTTTAATATTGGCATATTGATAAATAACCGACACTGAGACTGAGATTGAACATAATTTTGTTTGCAACGGCGCATTGCTTTGCGGATGTTGTTTATTTACCACTTTTTTCCACTTCGCCATTTGTACACATTGTATTTTCAACTTGTGCAATAGAATTTAGAACATACATTTAATGGATATTATTTTATCTTGCAGCTTAACTCTGAGGATGAGCTGAGAAAAGTATGAGTGGTCTCGTCCCAAGCTCCATGTTGCTGTGGTTGTGTTGTGAAGCCTGAGTTCCGATAGTTGGCGTATGGAGTTCAGCTGTACTTCAGAAGCGAAGCTGATGTATATCCTGTGCTAGAATGCTGGTAAACCCAAAGCGAGCCGTATGATCAAAGTGTAAAGAAGTCGTATCATCTTTACAACGTAGAAATGTAACATTATTGTAGAGTAGACACAATCTGACATTAGGAATAAGCTCGGAAGGTCTGCCGATGGCAGCATTTAGCAGGTGGCTGGCTAGATAAACTGATAGAGGATGGAAAGCTGTGTTGTCATTGTCGCATTGCTGTATTGTGAGCTATTATAAATTTATAGTTGCAACAGCGATTATATGCATGTAATTTCCTTTTATCTAGCATGATTTTGTTTTAGTAATGACTACAGAGTTGCAGAAATCTTGAACTGACAGTTGATAAATAATTAGTTGTAATAGTTATTGTTTTGTTGAGATTCAATTCCAATATTTTATAACATTAATTGTCTCGTCTTATAAATATATTTGTATTTTAGTTATCTTGGTATAACTAACTAAATTTTGAAGTGAGCAATAAAGAACAAAGTATGAATGACTAAACACATTTCTATTTTTTATATTAAATTATTACATAATATTAAGTGATCGTAATCCGACAATAATCATAAAAGATGGTCATTAACAGTTCACAGATCACAGTACAAAGTTCAGTAACAGTCATTAAGGTGCAAACATTTGATAATTAATTCGTATTAAGAGCAGATGCACAGCTACAAACTTGGTCTACTTGTAACAAATGTCACTGCTGTCTAAATAAATGTTACAAACCACTTGATTGCAACATTAATATATAACTCTATAAGCCAGCGATTAATAACCACCAACCTAAACGGGGTGCTAATCTCACAATCTCGGTGTTTGATGCTTTCTTGGGCATTCAACTAAAATGATATGCAGCAATCACTGATGGTTGCCTCAAAACTGGTCATTTTCTCCCTTCCGTTGCTGAATTATTTGTATAACTCTGGAGTTATCCCCCATACTATAACTCTATGGTATAACTATCTTGCATGAATTGTAAGCCTTCACATTCACCACAAAGGCAGTGGGAAGACTTGCAACTCATTCACTGTATCACCCTATCATCGTATCACCGTATCGTACCGTATCACATTCACTGGACACCCATTCACTGTGACAATAAGTGCCAAAGGTAAACCACTGCATCTACTATAGCCAATGGACAGCGAATACTGAATATTGTAGAATGTAGAATGACATGCTACTCTATCTTGCAAAGATAGAGTAGCCAGCATGGTACATAATTAGGTGGACCCTTTTGGCTTTTGGTGGTAATTATCTGTGATCAACCTCCTATATTGCTCAACCCTCCCATATCTAGATTGCTAGACCATGATTTACAATAAGGGTAGCTGAGCTCTCAGCCCACTGATTGTTGTAGCAGTGGGCTGAAAATTCTAGCTACCATAAGGGTGGACTTTGCAATTGTATTGAAATTAAATTCTAAATTTTGTAATTCTAAGAGTGCAGCAGATCAGATCCGGCCCTCTGTATCGTCATAACCTGGCCACTAAAAGTTACACCAAACAGCTAACTCCTACTGTTTATAGGACAAATCCTGTATCCCACACCACTAGGTAGCTCAATGCACCTTGCGCTGTTAATTCCGAACTTGAGTGGTTGTCTTCTCTGCCAATTGGTCACTGGTAAATGTGGTTTACAACATGTTCTGGCGATTATATGATACATAAATATTTATATTTATGTTGTAACTGGAGTTTGTTCGTATTGGGCATGCCACCAACACATTCTATTGTGGGCATGCCAACAACACATTCTATCGTGCAGTTTTTTTTAACATATTGATGCGTAGTGTTGCATAAAAGATAAATTGAACATTTGTAAAAGGTTACAGATGTTCAATTTACAAAAAAGGTATATACCTGTCAATATATAAAAATGACTATATGTAATCTGCTTGATACTGATACGCATTTGTAGAGTGTAGTCAATTAGGGTGTATATGGTGCAGCTGGTGATACGCCATGTGAATGTGGTTGCAGAAGCCAGAAGGTGGCAGTGGTACATAGTACAGGGCAATGCCCAGTGCTCCGCTCACCATCCTGTACTATGAAATTTGCGAAACATGTGGAAACTAGTAAACACCATCTGTGTTGATGAGTATGTGTGATTAAGCAACTCTCACAAAGTAACAAAACATTTAGAACAAGATATGATGATTTATTTATAAACAAAAATAGTAATATATCAATGCACATAACTGCACACAAATGTCACATACTGACATACCATGCTGATGATCTCGAGTTGTCCTGGTGTGAGCAATGCTTGGCTATGCAGTAGGCAGTGAACTAGCAGGTGCTTCCAGGCAGGTGCTGTATGCATGAATCAAACACACTAGTCATCTGCTCTTGGCTATATAGTACACTCTACTATGTTTAGAACAATTATTTAACAAAATTTTTGGGATGAATTCATCCAAAATGTTGGCAACTTGTATTTGTAATAAATTACATAATTGTATTGTTAGATCAAACAGATGGATGGATATTCAGAGCATATGTACTACATAAATATAGGAGAGATGCAACTTGGTGACTCTTCGAATGTAAAGCCAAAGTAGAAATTAATACAAATCCATTGGCGTGAGAATTGTGACATAGCTGTTTTATTTCATTTCTTAAAACTATGCAGAGTATAAAAAACCAACAAGACTTGGGTTTGTCAACTTAATTAAATGTGACGATCTACATTCATGTCGCGATCTACATTCATGTCGCCTTATTCTGATCAAGTCTGAAATGAACCAACCCATAATTTAATTTTATAAAGTTATAAACCTCGTTTTGAAATGCGCAGAGTGCAGACCTACACTGAGTTGTAAAGAACATATTATTTTCATAGTGCTTCGTGTACCGGGTACAGTATAGCAGCAATTTGTTCTGTTTTAGGCATCTATTTAATACATTACTAAGTCTAGCCTAGACACACTGTCCAGTACTCCGGTAGCACGCCCAATAACCAATTCTAACATAACCTTCCTTTCAAGTTGAAAGTGGGATCCGGCAGAAGTCAATTGTATAGTTGCTCATTATGAATAAAACAAAAACTTCTCAAAAATCAATATATTCTATTCAATCGTGCAGATGTGTAAAATATTTTTTATAAACTTGATCAATTGACCAGCATATGTAATAAAATATTCATCATGAGCTAGCAGATGTGAGATATGATCAATGTATGAGATAGAGTGAGCTTGCTGACCATGGTGCAGCAGCACCGTAGCAGCAGGCAAGCGTCTGCTCATGTGTATTAGTTGGTCATATATAACAGCTGATGGCAGCTGGTCACTACAGAACACATCTGTCTTAGCTCTACATCATATTGATTTCAAATACTATCTGACTGCTTATATACTTACTATACACACACCTGCACACTGCACTACTTCTGTGCCAATCCAATGTATTGCTGCACCAGACACGCTGCTGTTTGCTGCCTCGATGCAGCATACAGTTTGCAATCACCATGGTAGCTGGCTAGCGGCAGCTGCCATTCTATTGATGGCAATGCGCTAGGGAGTTAGTTAACGCAAGTACTGCAAGCACTCTTAGTCAATATCTCCTATAACAACCATGTACATATATTTATACAAACTATGTTTGATATAATGTCATGTAATTGGAAATCTATATTTTTTTCTGAATAGAATAATAATTATGCGGACTGTGATAACTAAAAATTATTGTGTACAGTCAGGCAAGTTCCATCAACACAGAATACTTTACAACGTAATACAATAATTATATTTGGCTAGCGCAAGATGCCTTGCGCTGCCATGTCGTAAAGCCCATGTGCATGGCCTTAATTATGATTTCCTCCAAAGTTTTACAGGCTATTACTGCTGTTCAGAGCACTCTAAAAAGCAGAGCAACTGTTAACAAAATTATAATGCATCGGGCATACTCGCAGTGTCCACACTTAGCATTGCACTATGAGAACCTAACCTATGTTGGCCAGTCATAGTACTATATTTTAGTGTTGTTTCAGTTTATTATAGTATTTTTGGTGATAAAATAAAGTTCATTCATTGACAAAAGATATCTGACTTATTTCCGTTTCTGAAGTTCATCTGATAGCAGTTCAACACAATGACAAACCTCTTTCTCCTCTCCTGCAGGCAGCCTTTGTGCATTACATTTACAGTTACAACCACGGTTCAGCCTTGGAGCCATGGCTAATCAGTAAAAACTGTGCTGTGTTGGTAAAAGCCAAGACTATGCATGTACAGGCTTAAAGGTAACAACCACGCGCACAAACAAACACACGCAAACAAACAAACTGCAAAGCACCTCAAACTTGACCTACATGTAGCAGTTTAGTGTTAGAGTAGAGTTAAACGGGTTGTAACGGATTTGTTATGGATAGGAATTATCATTGAGAAATATTAGTGCTAGAAATGGACAGTATTCTTTGTCACATGAAAGTGATGCAGGTGCGGGGTGCAGACACATTGACATATTTGTTGGAGAAATAGGATTTTAATCCAACGCAAATTAATGAGCAAGCATTGTCACAGCCTTCGCTTAATAACTTAATCTTTTTACACTTGGCATTGGGCTCGCTGACTTGCAGGCTATTTGACTATTAACAGAAGGTGTCTATCAGAGCAACCACCACAAAGAACATGTCAAATATTCACATTTGTTTATTGGGACGTTTAGGTTTAGACATTACGTAAGCTGCATATGAGTACATAGTGCCCTGTACTGTACACAGATGCTATTCATGTAACCATATACTTAATCTCCGAGTACAGCGGCACCACAGCTTACGCATTTCAAATAGCAAAATTTTGATTTACGATACAGATATGGGCTTTGTACACAGCAACAAAACCTCAGTATTTCATCTTTGCACTTGTAGATTGATATATGGCATCACTATACTCTCTCAAATGGCATACTGGGGGGGGGTCTCTTTTAGGATGTCAAAATGCACATGTACAATTGTACTTACCCAGTGCCCAAGATATTATGTGTCCATTAAAAATGATTATTTGTATGACAGTATGGGCATAATAAACCATGTATGCATTACATTGAGAGGCAATGCGATGTATCTACATGTGCAATGAGATGTAGTCAGACATGTAGACAAACATGCACCAAGCTCCACATGCCAACCATGTAACGTCCTCAAACACACTGGAATTGCCCCTGCCGGTTTGTTCCTACATGTCCGAGAAAGCCAGGATATTCAAACACTTCACACAACGTGCCAGTTCCAAAGCACAGCAGGCGATTATTAATTGGCATTGGAGGTCAGAGCCACATATTATAGTATAATATTTAGCAGTATTTTCTTGCATATGTTAATGTAATGTTTGGGACGTTTTGAATAGGAATGGTCATTGCATTACACGGATTACACGGATTACACATTATTATAGGATAAGCAAATATCCAAGTATCTTTGGGATAAGTATATTTCCTATTTATAGCAATGTGTACAAAATAGGGAGAATAGAAAAGAAGGTGATGATAGAAGATAGCACCTGTCTAATTTACCCACACTAAAGGTTTGCTGTTGACATTGATATGTCATTAGCATGGTAGAGTGGGGACAATATATAATATAGCTGTAAATTATACACCATCAATTGATAGCTACAATAATATAGGCTGGCTAATAGGAGGGCACAACATGTTGGCTCTCAGCCAGTCTCTCTCAGCCTTGCACCTCCTGATCATGGGAACATGACAGCCTAGAACTACAGCAACATCTGCTTTCAACACTTGCGTTCACAAGAATTATAACAAATTGATTCCTATACATATGAGTATGTTAACACTTTAGAAAAATAGCAAATATTACATTATGGCAATGAGTTGTGACAAATTGACAGTCTTTTATATAAAAAAGTAAAAATAAAAAATAACCACCTGGAGGAAATACATTTTAGGTGGTAATAAATAATACTGTATAGATTATGTAATGTTTGGGTGAGTGAGTTGGTGAAGGAAGGTATTTACAACAGAGTTAATTATCTGTCAAGTGCTGAGCTTGTCAGCTTGTTAGCAGTTCACTGAGCTGAGGATTCCGACTTGGGGTTGAAATGTTTGGTGAGAGAGTCGAGCTTCTGTAGGATAGACTTCATCATATTATTATCTATCTTTGGGGAAGCGTTCTGATCATCTGACGGCTGCTGAAAGTATAGAGTCATTTATATTAGTATTAGATATGGGATAAGATATACATTATTCTAATACAACGATACGTACTATTGTACAGAAATAGTCCAGGTAATACTAATAATAATGATTTGGACGTGGCCAGACATTATTACAGTTAATCAAAATAGCACCATGAATAGCCGAGAGAAACCCTGAGAGCTTCGCGTGATACGTTATATATTATACTGATCTACATATTAGAACGGAAGGAACGGCAGGAAACTCTTTTAGGAGACGGAAATCTCCCAGTTTACCTGACTGTGATATTCAATGTAGGGATGTGACAGTAATAGAATAGTAATGTATAACAGCACTAGTGATATAACAATGGTATGTGAGGTAAATACTAGTAGAGTACAGCCATGACTGTGTAGATTCTGCTATATTAGTACATGTACCAGGGATGTGACAATGACTTCATCTTACGATTACATGATAACTTATTATATGCCATTGCCATTGCATTATATCATTGCCACTTCTTAAATCGAGACATCCCCAACCTGCTTTGGGCATATCACCAGAGAAGTAGCCACTGAAATTTCCACATTTAAATCCCAAATTCCTAAAATTGGAAACGGTTTTCAAAGCATTTATTTGGAATTGTGACTACTTTGAAGAATACAATATATGAAACATACAAATCTTGATTATCTCGTTTGTGAAACGAAGTTCAGTATTTCTTTCTAGCATGATATGAGCAGCCTATATGAGACAGTCAATGTGATACTGGCAGTCATTCTGTGATATTATTTAATGTTTAATTAAATCAACATTAAAGATGATTTTAGAGAGCTTGGAATAAATTTATGTCTTCACTCTTTGTTTGAGACTTTGTAAAACTGATGAAGGGTGGCGAGAGGTGCGGCCACGTCTCACCAATGCATCAGGAATCAGATACACATCAAGAATCACTGAGCAATGTTCATTAGATTTGTGTAAAAGCAGCATCAGATATATCACATCTAGATGCCAACGCATAAGCATAGCATTTCTAATAGCGTTCATTATTCTTGTTCGTCACCCATTAATTAGAACGTCAAATTGACAAATTTAGTGGCGGCGACAAACAGCTGGTGACTGTTGAAATACAAGCCAAGTTATTTTCATTCATGCATGTATTGTGTATAATTACAAGAGCTTGTTTTCACCCAACCCCTCTTATTATTACTCACTCATTGTTATACAGCCCATGACTTTCAATGACAGCATTATCAGTGCAGCGAAAAGCTTCAAACAAATGAGTGTATAATAATACTGACTATGGCACTACAACTTCTAATGAAATCGTTATTGCTCACAGCCAGTCAATTTTTTATGGCTAATCACATAGCTATATCCTTGTACTATTGACACATTCAAGCAATTCTAATAAACATACGGAATCAATGACATGATTGTAGAATAGCAGCCAGTGGGTCGCCACTGCACCTGTGGACTGACTGACAACTCTATACATTGCATACACACTGCATACACACTACATTCATTACTGCAAATATTACATATCAGTGAATTGAACACGTGCAAAGAGACATAACCACTGACTAATACCTCCGGTCCAAATATGTACAAAATATGTGCACATTGCATAGCTCGATAACTTCAACAGCCTTTATTTACTTGATAAAGAGAAATGACTACGACATTTTTCTATTGTGATAAATATTGTTGACAATATTATTGAATTGTGTATTATAATAAAAAATTATGTATATATAATTACTGTATGCGAATTGCAATTTATGGCTTGCTTTTACTGCATAGCTCAGGCATAGCCTAGGAGTGTTCAGTTATCTATTACTTTCAAATCCTCATATTTTGCATAGCACAGTAATAATTACCCATAAATAGCTATTGGCAGCCCATTATACCTTCACAATCTTCATATTGATACACATTACAGACAAACAGTAGCTGTTAGGTTCACAGCAGTAATAGTTTGAAAGGCAGCAGTATATTGCATCCATATAACTGCATATTGCATGTGTATTTGTATTTATGTATTATAGGTTTATTGTATACAGTTGTATTTGTATTCACACAGCGTAAAGGTGGATGTAGGGAGACACGCAGTCTAGCACGCACCTGTGTGTAGTTACATTATATCTTTATATAGTATTCATTTAGCAGAGCAGTGAACAGGCACTCTCATCATCACCATCACAGGTTTTCCTAGCCTAGTCTAACCATAGGATCATATCAGCTCGTTATAATTACATTGAGCTTGAGTACTGTCTTGTCCAGCCCTGCCACCCATCTACACAAGTCATATCAACAACTGGCCTGCCTTCTGTGTGTACACTGCCACCCGCACACCTGCTTAGTGTATAGAGCTAAGCGCCTAACTGACTCCTGCATATACCACACTCTCGTCAAAATATATACCATTGTACTCTCCAGTGTTTCATTTGCCACAAATATCTAATAATATTTGTGTGCTTACACTTTCCAGTGATAATCATTGCCACATTCACAAGTGAGTTTTATTAGAGTGAAAATAAAGTAATTAGTGTGCTGTTGGTGTGTATAAGGTGTGTTGGTGGTGGGGAGACAGGGTAGACACTATGTCGGCAGTACACATGCCGCTAGTGATAAACTAACTGCATACAATCAAACAAAGCTTGATGTGGTTAAATAAAACAACTCTTGATTATTTTTAGTACAATGTATACCTTTGATAAAGTATTATTTATAGTATATAATTTGTGTTTATGGGGCAGAGTGAGTCTCCCATGTGTCTACGAACAATACTGTGTGGCATTCAGGTGCTGGTGGTCAATATGACAATTAGCCTGTACAGAGGAGACAATTCTAATACTGACCAGCTGCGCTGCTATCAGCACACAGCATTTGTTCCTGACTGCTTAGGATATTATATATTTTATGATGAGGCCTTGTGACCAGAGTGTGATGGGTGCATGATATCGCCCTGCATATGTCATAATTACCAGTCACTGTACTAGCTAAAATCAGTCCAGGAGAAACTGGAAAATGGAAATCTCGTAAAAGGAGTTCAAAACTCTACCTACTCATTGGCAGCTTTTGGGGAAGCAATTTTAGCACAACTGCTATTTATAAGAGAAATTTGTTGATGTATATTGTATATGGATCAGATGAAAATTGCATAATATACCCAAATCCATTTCTTTCATCACCAAAGTGCTAACTCAAACATAGAATTGTGCTGTTTAGTTTGATAGCAAACGATTGTGCTGTGATATTTGTTGTTGACAGGAACAAGCAGCAGGTGCCAGGGGCGCATTGAAGTCAAGAACCGAGTCATGTCAGTACGACGATACCAGGCCTATGACAGCAGTGCCCAGCACCTCCCCTGGACCACAGATAGGGTTATCAGTTAGTGCTAGGCAGGTTGTGATCTGCTGCCTAGTCTTCTGTTATCTGAATGTTATGTTTGGTGGAATGTGGCGGACTATAAACTGACTGCCAGCTTGCCATATTCACTGATTAGTATATAGGCCTAAGCTGGTACATAATGGACGTTATTTAATTAACTGTTGCACCCAACAGTTGGCCAATGCTCTTTTGGTAATTGCATACCAATGACAATGTCATCTGCTAATAACCCTTTTTTATCAACATGATGAAATGAACAACAACAAACAAAATGCAAATCTCCCCACACAACACCTGCAGGCTGTGTGTATGACTGTTTTCAAAGTATTTTCAGATAAAAAAATGATTCATCTAACATTCAAGTTCTGGTGTTACAATTTATCAACAGTTTTTTGCCAAAGATATCGATGAAAATAGATATTTATCATCTTTGAAAATTCGAATTATTGAATAATTTAACCAACTGCCTGAATTTCCTCATTGAAAGTGTAAGCCAAACTGCCTAAATAGATGAGGGCATGACAATGCAACTTATTACCCAGTATATGATAGTATATTAGGCATGATTGGTGTTTAGAACACCAAATTTTAGACTTGAGGTCAGTGATATAATAACTCCACAAAATAGATCAACCAGATTACTGTCCGCAAAAACACAAAGCAAGATTAATTATCACCCATTACCTAAAAATATAGAATGTGTTTTCTAATGTAAAGTGTGCATTGGTGTATATATATATATACTGTACATACTGTGCACTGTCTAGGACTTAGTGGAGCGTTTGTGTTTAGGGTGAACAAGTGCAGTCTGCCTGCCTGCTCTGATGGTATGTGGCAGAATTACAAAGCTAATCTTCTTCTCAGGTCAGACGGGAGAGGCATTATCATTACCTGGTAAATAATTAGTAAAGGCTGCGTTGGCGCCACCAAATGTTATCACTTGAGCTGAACGGAGGTCCTGTACATATTACTCAATACAGGTCACAGCTAAGATTGGTGTGAGATGATTCAGATTTGAGCTGATATGTTAGCTTCGGAGACAGTAAAACAATTAGATAACATCCATATTTCATCAGAGGAAACAAAACTAAACAAAACATGAAGGCTGTATATGGCGGCAATTAATTTCTCACACTGATACAGGTTTACAACACTTGCTTGATAACACTTCAAAGAGGATTTGGTGGAAAATCAACAGATGCGTTGTGTAGGCAAGGCAGCCCAGGATTGAATAATGTGACAAAAGAAAAACACCGCAAATATTGTGACTCTTAGCTTGTTACCAGATATTCCCGATTCATGACAGTCAATGGCAGTGCCATAGCACTGAACTCCTGACCTTACAGCATGAAGGAAGGAGACACACGAGAGAAACCGGATACAAAGGCAGCGAAGCAGCAGCACTAACTAATATCTAAGCTACCACAGAGCCACTATAATTGAGCTGAAGAAAATTCGGACAGGCGCACTCCCAGTGCATTCAAAGTTATCTTTTGTTTTCGTATTGCTTTAGGTGGTAATCCAACAGCTGAGCCTGCCCAGGGAACCCCCCCCCCAGACCCTCAGTATTTTGTCTGCTGATTGGAACTCAGGAAGCAACTTCGGGGTTAATAATCTTGTCTAAGAATTTGACCACAACGGGAATCGAACCCAGGACCTTATGACCGAAGCATCATGATTTTAACCGCTGGACCATCCCTGCTCCGTAGGCAATAACCAAAAGCGAAAGTATATCTAGTCAATTCCTCTGCCTGTATTCACCAAGTACTAATTCAAAACACTTAGAATGCATAAATTCAGTGAGGAAAAGGAGTCAATTAATCTAAATCATTTTCTAGAATAGTCATTATTCTCTGCATTCCGGAGTGACAAAAAATTAAGGAAGATTGTCAATACCACCACTACTGCCACCACGGGTGTCAAGCTAACACCTGACAAAAGACAGCCTACAGAAATATCTAGCTTTAAATGCTGCTCCATTAAGTTGAGTCAACAGGCAATTTAAATGATCAAGTAATTATTAAATCTACATATTATTATGCTCAATATAGTATAGAATGATTTTAAGATACACATTTGCAGGTGTGAATAGTAAATACCAAGCATACAATTCTATAATTATACCTCATCAGTGGTATTGATCTATGTAATTATAGGGCATAGTTACTGCCTATGCCTACAGTCATGGTAAATGTCTAACTGCCCTGTGCCCTGCTGCTCTC
>JAOQGN010000001.1:934183-948903 GCA_027564295.1 Himantozoum antarcticum
TCGTATTTTTGATTTTCTCTTGGCTTTGAAGTTTACTTTATTTTATTAACGCTACCTAAAGAGATAACGATGGATAATCAATTATACAGTTTATTTAATTAAAATGATAATACTTGATGTTATTATTTATTTGTTAGTAAATTGGATTAATTCTCCAAAATACGTCGGGAAAATGACACGTCGCAATTCGCCGTTTTGGGAGTCGAATATTCGGCACTGGCTTTCAAACATGCGACCACAAATTCGACTGTCGCATTACGCCATTTTAAGGGCTGTCATTTTCATAATACGGCCATTTAAACCCATTATTGGTCACTCTTCTTGCTCCCAAGACTGAACTAGTGCACTGTGTGGCAATTACTTCATAGTTTTGTGTTGTGAAGTACTATTTGTTTGCTCAAGAATTCTGCAGTTTCTGCTTCAGTTTTGACAAAAGTTTATTCTAACTGGAAGCCTCGCGAGCTGAATAGAACAGCATCTGCTAAATCACTCCCACCTGTAATCCTGACGTTGTTGGAATTATTTGTATGGTTGTATTATATTTGTGAAAGTGGACTAGGATGCGTTGATTGTCAATGGATCACACATTGGCTGGATCTACAGCTGGTATGTTGTTGTAATTGCAGCACACATCAATGTCAAATGCTTTCCATTATTGTTTGTGCACAGTACAAATAGCTCGTTAGTCCAATGTGCAAGAGCTCGAACTCGTTAGTCAGGACATGTGTTTGGGTTGGAGCTTAACACCTTTTGGTTGTTTGTCTGTGCGACTAGCCATACAAAAGATTGTCTGATTTTGGTGTAGTGTATAATTTGCATTAATGTGTTGTCATTGTCAAGTTCCCGTGCTACTCAACTGTGGATGCATGCATTGCAAGTGTTTTGATGGGATGTGTGGTCCAATGCTACAGATTGTTTGATCTCGTTATTGTAATTTTCGATTTGAGTTGTTGGAATGGAATGTTTGGAAAGATAGTTGCTTTGTACACGCTTGCAACTTTAGCTGATTTGGTTAAGTCTATTTCATCGCTTGCATCCTTTGCACCGCCATGTGTTTTAAAATTCTAATGATACAAATTTGAAATCTGGAACTATATGAACTATTTGTTTTCTCCTTTGACTATTAATTATAACAAGTTTCTGCGGTCGATCATTAGGAACGGACATTATTTGACAATTTTATAAGGAAAAAATTCAATCTAAGAGTTTGGACCAATTTACATTAACAGCCAAATATTATTTCACTTGTTGATGTTGCTTATAAATGTTTCATGTTTGTTATCTATCAATCACATAGATAAAAGGAAGAGACAGGTTGTACTTTGAAACTATAATTTGCAATATGAAGTTCCAGACACAATATAGACTAGAACAATTTGTTTTACTATAAGCAGTTTATTGCTGTTTTGTGTATGATTCGTCTTTTTGGCTTGTTTTGATAAATGACTACTGAGTTTGTTTCATACAGAAACACCTGGTGATCAAGATTTCTCTGGATCTGTGCTAACAAGTGGGTGGAATAGTGTTGTTAGCTCCAGTTTACCACATCTGACAGCTAATGATTTCGCGGTTCCTACTGCATTGAGTAATGTTGTATTAGATAGCCGAAACATATCCGAGTGGCCCTCAATAGGTGAGTGTTGTCCTGTGCAATTGCCGCATGGTTCAAGTCATTTCTCAAATAGTCTCGGGCATTGTGTGCGAATTTATATTATAATAGTAAAATTATTTTCTCTTAGTGATTTAAAGTCTGGAAGGTTGAATAGTAATTTCCATTGATGGAGTTGATAGTGTTGTCTTTGTTGTTTGGTTTCCTAATAACAGTATGTGAATGAGACCACCTTGTTGATCACAGTGTCACACACTAGTTGCTTATGGACTATTATAATTAACCTTTCGTTGTTGCACTTGTAAATCTGCTTACAAGTGCAACTGTAGTTGTGCCCTTTGCTGGAAACAGTTTGATGTAGTGTGTAACTGCTGCAACATTCTGCAACACTCATGGGATGTGTACACTGAAGATGTAGTCAGATTATAATTAGTTAACCACTGGTTCATCATTATGTGTAGCTTAATATCATGTAAACTCTCACTAGTTTACACTGTAACATGTTATATTATATTGTCTACATGTATTTGCCATCTATGCCGCATTTCTGTGTACCTGTAAGCTGTAAGTTCTGGACACCGTACTGCACCAGACCATCATTGCAATTAACTCCATATTTGACCATTTAAATGTTCTAGCTCAATATAACAGTTAAAGCATTGCCTTTGGTGTGATGCAATGCAAGTTTACCGATTAATGCGATAGTTTTTGGGGGCTTGATTTGCCATGTTTGACATAATATATAAACATGGGCCCCAAACATATTCAAATTAGTGAATGCCTTGTTGTTCCAACTCTGGTAATGCAACTATTTATACTGATTAAATACTACCAAATATTTGCTGATGTTGTTGTCTCGAAACTCATGAGCTTATACTTGGGTAATTGGCAATTGAAAATATTGATTGTGTATGTCTTCTATTGATGCAAATACATGTAGCTTGTGTATGTTTGGTGGTGGTCGTAGTTATTTTTTTAGTATTTAATCTGTCTGTAGAATCAGTTGAGGTGGCAGTGACAGGTGAGTTGTCAGGTGAGTTGTCAGGTGAGTTTGGGTTGGGTGTCGGTTGAGTTGAGTCAGTTGGGGTCGGTTGAGTCAGTTGGGGTCCGTTGAGTTGAAATGTCAGTTGGTTGTCAGTAGAGTTGAGTCAGTTGGAGTCAGATGAGTTGCTAAACTCAACTGAGAGTCAGTTGAGTTGAACTATCATAGGTAGATGATAGATAAAAATAAATTACATGGTCTGATTGGCTTTGTAAAACATTGTCTAGCATACTGGTGCTGCAACTGCTTAATGTTTATGTTACAGGTGATAAAAAAGATTTATCTATAGCAGCAGCTCATACCTTGCAATCGTCTACTGCAACAGTAGCTGTTACTAACAATACTAGCATATCAATGACAACATCAGCTACACTTGATACTAGTAACCAAATAACTACTTCTGATCAACCAGCTAGCTGCAGCAATAGCATGGCTACGGCTATCAGTCAGTCTTCAACCCTGGCACAGGGTTTAGTTCAAGGTGCTTCACAATCTCGTTCCTCTGACATTACAACCTCAAATTCTGTGATAAACTCATCTAGCTCAGGTATGACTATGACCATATTTATACACAAACAAGTTGTAGGCAGTTATGTAATAAATAGTATTTAACCTATATTAATAACTCAATCCATTCCAATGTTGCCTGTGCCTGTTATAAACTGGAACAGCTGCTTATTTTATCAAGGACCATTGTCCAATTATAATTATTATCAAAGTTATAGTGGGCCTGATTAAGTTTGTAAACATTGTTACATAAGACCTAGCAAATTATTCCCGTGCCTCTGCTATAATTCACTATGTATAATATAGGACTCCTACTAGCACTAGCCATAAACATAATATATATAGTATTACTCATACTATTAATTATACTATAATAATTATGTTATAATATATTATATGTTTATAATTATAGTACTAGCTTCTTGCCTGCTTGGTCTTCACATAATGCACCACTGAGCACTGACTCTATACATTATTTTACACCGAATGGTGATGTGGCAAACTGTCAGATTGTTTCCCCTTGAATGTGATTGATAGGTTAGACAATGATTACAATTTATAACGTAATGGAGTAAGACCTAAGTGGTGGTGTGTCAATCATGTTTTTTCAGTCAAATGTGCTCATTAATCAAAGCCTATTCCCACTGCTAATTCTAATTAAGCAGCGGCTTCGGAATTCCAATATTTGTAAAAATATTCACTGAAGTTACTTTAGTGTCGACCAATTATCGATGGGGGCGTGTATTCACTATTCAGTGTATGTAGCCATATCCTATTTGACATGAAATAATAACATTTACAGTCTTATCTACTTTGCTAGGTAGGTTCATTATCTAACAATACCAGTAGACAGTACAGTGTTCATGTTGTACTTCATAATATCCACAAAGCCATTCAAAATTGTTGATGCATGCATAGCATATGATAGAAATTGGCAAGCGTTGCTTAAGACTTCGGCTTTGTGATAAAGTAAACACACTCCTTTGTATGATAACTAGAAAGGCCACAATATTATAGCTGTAATTTTAGTTTGCAAGCCAATATCGAAGACTACAAAATGGCTGCTTTAGTAAACAATTGTACGAGTTGAAACTTTGAAGTTAAGTCGGACACCCAGATATTGTTTGTGATGGAGCTCATCAGTTGTAAAACGCAGTTTAGTAGGTAGCCTATAATATTAGCCCTTCCTAGTCCCTCTATACATTGGTATGTTCCTATGCTCCAACTGCATAAGTTCAGATTAGAAAAATGATGCTATGATTCATATCTAGTATGTGGCCAAGGGTAAAGTTGCTGCACCATCTCAACATGTCCGTCGTTCTATCATCCCATTCTACTTTGAATTTTATCACTTGTAGCAGTTACTGCCCAAAGTGGTGACCAGCAATGGTTAGACAATTCTATGTCAGGCTGGGATAAACAGGTGAGCTCATTCTATCTAGAAAATATTCACTAGTTGGCTACATTACCCTACTTGGACTCGTTTCTTAGTGTACTTTTTCCAAATTTTAGACAAGTGTAACAAAATGGGGTTCCAATTCCAACCGATGTGTAGTTGTCACAGATTTCATGTTTGATTACTTCTTGACATATATTCAGAGATTCTCTTCTTAATAATGATTATTATCTTCAGAAGCATATCCTATCATAGCATCAGAAGTGTATGCAGTCAGAATGAAGGCGTGGGGTAGAATCAGGTTGTCCATTATCAAACACTCTTTAGTGGAAATAAAAATAATAGTTTGGTAGATTGACTGCTTTTTCTTGCATTTGCATTTTAAAATTGCAGTTACGCTGGTCATCTGACAATTACATTATCATTAACACAAAGTCGAATACTGTAATAACTTCTGCAAATTATCTTTTGTTTGTTTCTTCTTGATAATCACATTCGCATCTTGCAGTTATATTCTGTTAGCAGTTGGATTCGTGGTATTCAGTTTGCAAAGTTGTGGGTTGTTCTTCAGTTTCCCTTCACGGGGTTGGTTTTGTAGGCGATGTGCCGCGAATGTTATGCCAGGAGGTTACTGTTAGTGTTAGAATATTTAGATAACATGCAGTGGTATGATACACAAACAAGGTATAAAAAGACAGAAGAGGCCAACACAAATTATGTGCCTATGTTAACCAATCGTCGGTCACAGACACCATGTGCCGCAGCTTAACCAAGTTAACCCAACTGACTAGCAACCACCCAGCTTGAAATGCCCAACGCCAGCCATAATACAATATGCGATACTCAATGTATGTTAATGTATTAGTATAATTTATGTCTAGGGTATTTGGGCCTATCCAGGCGTTCAGATAGATGTTCCGATCCTCAGTTCCGAGTCTTATTTCCGATAACTGCAGATCGGATCCAATGCGAAATCTGATCTGATCGCTCAGACCGAACTGTGTTTGGAACAGTTGAACTTTGCTCACCAGATCAGATGAAAAGGTCTCATTAACTGCGATTTGATTGGTTGAAATATTTTAGCGATGTATCCATGCCCGTACCATATTTTTATCAGCTCTCTTTTATTGGCTACTTGATTTACATGACAATTCCACTTTCGCAATTTTTGTCACTACATTGCTTGCTGAATTTCTTATCTTCCCATCGTAACGTGTGGATGGTATATTTCTTGATGATCCCAATCCGGTGCAGTTTGGACAGCATCGAAACTGCCATCGACCGTTTTATCTGAACGTCTGAATTGGTATTATAATTTGTAGTCTGCTGCTGGTCCTATGAAAAAAGAATCGTTGTTAATTTAGTAATAAGTGTACTAATAAGACCTTTGATTGCACCCAAGTCTGTTACGGTTGCATGCCCATGAGTATGCTGTATTGTACTTTCATTAGAATCTCCATTTTACCTAGTTCCATTTTTGTTATTTTGATCCTTGATTCACTGGACATCTTGGTCTCTATAATAATATTGAAATGTCATAAATTATAAATTCTAGCATTTATTCATATTCACACTGCACATTACTTTTTAATTGTGATTATTATGAGAGTGTTGAAAAATTGATCTTATTGGGAAATGAGTGAAGAAATAACTAGCCGTGTAGCTCATGTCTTGTTGTAGTTGCTGTTGGGCAATTGGTAGTCTGGATACGATCCGACATTGTTCATGTTACATTCGACCTGAGTAGATGCACTGGTTTCCCATTGTAGATTCAGTGACACTGCAGCTGTGTAGATGGGCTTATTATGTAGAGTAATCATATAGTAATAGGTTACTTGTGACTTGTTTGTGTCTAAATACAATGTGATTACAATATCTTAATCACCAAAGTATCCAAGTCCCAGCTGTCACATTATCCTGTATTTGTTCTCTACCATGTACAGATTTCCATTATGTTAGGGAATTATATAATTTTGAATGGATGTTAGAAAGGGCAAATACCAGGAGTATAAGTGGTCTGTTTAATAGCTTAGCTACTACGCGAGGAGATTGTTAACGAACCCATTTGACACAACATTGCAATTGGGCGAGGGGAAGACTATAATTGTATATCTCCTCTGTTGTTGTACAAGCATAGAGAGACAGAGACTGTGTAGGTCTCCTCTTGTTCCTATATCAGTGTGTCCCAGCCAGTATTGTTCAGTTCGCTCTAGTTGGTTGTGAGATGTTATTGCAGTCCCGTCTTGTGGTCTCGTATTGGGAGGTTTATGAAAGTACGGTAGGTATTTTACTGGCAAGTTCATTTAAATAAAGTTGAAAAAAATGTTGTATTCTCCTTTGGCTGTACTTTAAAGCAGTGTTGTTTGGCAATTCTACTACTGGCAATCTTCAGCCAGTTTTTAAGTTACCAGGTTACTCTCTTTAAAGATATCTACTTTAAAGCTACCAGGAAATACCTACAACTGTGACTTGAACCATCTAGTTTGAAAAACTGTGTACTCCTATTATTATATTTAACGGCATCATTGCTAGTTATCATGATTGTTATAATTGTTAATACTAACTGCTCTAAACCGTCACCAACTTTCGAAACCTAGGTTTGCTGGGAGATTGACTGTGCTTCGCGATATCCACTGTATTCGTGTTATTGTGTATAATTAACAGGAAAGAAGCAAATCTCAGAAATTGTGGTGCAACTCCGGCATGCAATTCTCTGTAACTCCTGAACTATCTCTCTAATCTCAACTGCACTAGTCTATAACAACTTTTAACTAGTTCTGGTTTATTATCCCTAGGGATTAGCTAGACTATTTATCTTCAATAGTCAATGATAAAGACAATGTCAGAGAAAACGCTAAGATTTATTAATACAAACTATTTCAATCTTATTTTTTTATTTTTAAATATTCAAAACTTTTTTAGTTTTGTCATAAACCGAAACTGAATGGAAGGGTCATTGCGCAGGCCCATCGGTGGTAGCGATCCAATATATTAGCTTTTTTAAAAGGAAGTAAGAAATTAAACTATCTCCATTTTGATTGGCTAAACCCACATGAGCAGCCCAGTCATGTCCATCGGTCTTTTCTAGGGACAAGGTCATCTTACGAAGGATAATAATAATAATAAACAATAACTGGTAAACCAATAGTTATAATAGCTACGCTATAGAACTAATTATGAGTAATAGCAAAATTAGCAATCTGTGATAAAAAACAGCAATTTCTGTTCACGGTGTGTATAATTATCTTACCAGTGCATTTGTGTTGCTAATCGTTTGTATTGTTTTCCGTGCATTACTACTTTATTTTGCAGCCTGGTAGCCAACAAAACACTCCACGACTAGACCATACGAATAATCCTGTTACTAGTCAGTTTACTGGTTGGGGCTCGCAACCATTCCCGTCCTCATTCAACAGTGATGCTCAAGCAACACCTGCAAGCTCGTGGCCCAACTCCAACAACAACAATATGAGCATGGCTTCTGCTTGGGGATCTCAGTCACCTAGTATCAACAGGCAGCAACAGCAATCTACTACCAACACATCTTCTGATTGGGAGATGCCCACTGGAAATACTTCCACTACACAGTGGGGAATGCCTCCACCTACAGCAAATGAATCTGAGCAGGATTCGTGGGGACAATCGCAGCGTCTACCAAATGCCGGCACAGATGGCTGGGGCCAAGCTGTATCTACCGGTCAACCTAATACTCCGTCCAGTGCTAGTGCACAAATGAGTCAGTGGGGTCCACCTGCTCCTCAGTCTTCTGCTTCCACTTCTGTGTGGCCGACCCCTACAAATACCAATGCAACCAATCAACCTTCTTCTGTTGCTTCTACATCGAGTTCTAATACCAGTGCCAGCACTGCTACACAGCAGTGGGGTGCTACTACTGGCACTGGTCAACCTAGTTCTACGTCTCCTTCTGCCTCTGTGGCATCCAGTTCTACTATAGCAGGACTTGCCTCTCCACCGCCGCAGCAGCAGGATAATGCAACCACCCCTACATCATGGGCAGGTGCCGCCGCTAAGGGCTTACCTAAAGCAATGCCAAAACCCCCAGAGCCTGTGGATCCAGTCAGAGTTGCAATAGAGCAGTCTATAAATGACCCAGATGGCTGGGGTCGTCCAGTCAGACAAGATACCTCATGGGGAACACCGCCAGAGAAGAACAAACAAGACGAATCAAACCAGTGGCACTCTACTCAAAACAATGGTATGTAGTCCGATAGCTCACTTAACTATTATTGATACTCTGGCCATCTTTCTGAACTGCCTTAACCTGTTCTATCCCACACAGGGGTACCTAGTTTTGGTGTGATACTCACTAACATCCTAAATATACGAAACATGGAATTGTTATTCTGTGAATGTTGCAAGGACCAAAGATTAATGTAATACTAATATTACTTGCTCAATAAACACAAGTTATTGATTTTAATATAAATGCTTGTACATTCTACTGTTACTTGAGAGTATAATAGCACTAAATACAGTACTATATTAATAGAGCTCTACTATTATAATAGCGTCTGCAGAGTAGTTGCGTTTTAACGACACCAACTGTTTAGTTTATCTTTATTCACACAGGCACAGCCATATGGGAATCCTCTAAAAATACAGGTGGGCAAGCCCCACCGCCTGATAAGAGCACATGGAATCAAAAGGTGGCTGGCAATAATGACCCCAATGTATGGAATGGAGAGGGCTCAAAGGACAAGGACAATGCATTGTGGGATGGTGTGCAGGGCTCCAAAGAATCTGAACCTGTGTAAGCTGACTGATTTGCTTGATGAGTTTTTGTATTACTACTATTATTATTTTTTAACATTATGCTGTGCTTTATTTCCTGTTAAGACTTAATATATATCTGCAGTATGCCCTAGCTGTAAGTGATCACAATAAAAATGTCCATTAAAAGTTAAAACTTAAAACCGGAGGTTCTTTAGCTTCGCTTTTATATCTAGGTCTGGAAGAGCGGAGCATTTCTAGATCTAGTGATGTCGAGATCTAGAAATGGACATAAAACCAGTTGTAAATTTAGTTATTAATTTGTAATATATTCCCAGTAGAATTTCTTCCCAGTGATATTTTGTAATTGCATCTGCTAAATAAGTAATAGTCGGCACAGTGATTATTATACAGGTATATCTAGTCTGCAGTACTGAGATATCTGCTTGTGCAGAAAATGTATGCAATTGCAGAATTATTGTCTCCTGGCAGACAACGGAGACCATGTCAGTGGGAACAGTGATGCTCATCACTGTACTGTTTTACGTACTATTTATTGTAGTGACCAAACTAACACATGGGATTCGCAAGGCCCACAGTCACGTACTATATCACAATCATCAGCAGGGGAGATCGGTGCAGACAATAATAACTGGCAGTCTAATGGTGGTGCTAGTATTAATCGTTCTAGTCCTCCTAACTCATCAATCAATCAACAACCACCCCCCAACCTGGGTCCACCTGAATCCAGCAACTGGACAGCCCCGAATGGCAACACAGACCCTCGTAAACTTACCAGATGGGAATCTACACCTGCTCAACCACCCATGAGAATGAACTCCGTATCTGACACAGGTAAGCGTACCACTTGGGTCCTGCTTTGTCAAAATCATTATAATCAGCAAGCTGTATGACCCAGTAGAGTGCCACTGCTGGGTTCCACCACCTGAATAAGTA
Source organism: Himantozoum antarcticum (assembly GCA_027564295.1). Taxonomy (NCBI): domain Eukaryota; kingdom Metazoa; phylum Bryozoa; class Gymnolaemata; order Cheilostomatida; family Bugulidae; genus Himantozoum; species Himantozoum antarcticum. Next base: position 944,426 of record JAOQGN010000001.1, read on the forward strand.
ACTCGTGCTTTAAAATCATTTACCATCAAATATACATCATTCATAATATCACCTGTAAAAACTTTGTTATTGTGTAGGAGTTGGAATTCATAAAATTTCAACCCTCACCAACTTGCATGCTGGTACTCCATAATTAGCATGATGTATTTATGTTATTATAGTGTATTATTATAAGAGGCATAAACACCATGTTTTATTTTTAAGATGATACTCTTGGTTCGAATAGTCCTGTGGTTGACATGTTTCAACAACGAAGCAGGCTACCATCACATGGGCCACAGGGCCTCCATGCCATTGCTGGCCCTGTAGTGGGCAGCGGTCAAGCTAGCCACTATAATAGCACTACTACCAGCAGTAACATAATGGTCGCAGCAGATGCCAGAGGTCAGATTGTTATCCTAGCTATTATAGGTAGTGTATTGCATTGCAGCTCTGTGTAGTAACTCTGTGCAGTGTCTCAGTAGTACAACTCTTACATGCCTGCGTCTGTGTCACACATTGCGTTTGTAGCTAGTCATGTAGTCATGTTGTCAGTATATTATGTCTGGGCTCTATTTAGCAGCTAGCACAGCATTAGTGGGCTTCTGTATGTACTGTTGTAGTAGCTAGTAGTTAGTAGGCTGATGTGCTTTTTTATTGTACTGCTTATAATATAATGCAATTCACTGAACTCTAAAGCAAGCATTCCACAGCAGAAGAGTTTGTGAAACTATTTGTTTTTCAATTGAGTCAGTAGTTCCAGCATTGTAATTTTGTATTTGTACTAACAGTATTAGCGTAAGACTGTTGTAAATATAGTATCGTATTTATTTGCAATTTGTTGACTGTGATGTACTATAACTAGGTTCTGCTAGTGCTTAGTCTGTGTTCTCGGTTATAGCCTTCTTCAACTACCATGCTACTTGTATTTCTCCTCTTACCCTGGTTCTTAGGCAGCACTTGGTGGTAGGGTAGATACTGGCTTCTATCAATGGCAGATTATTTAGATGCACTAACTTACAAATTTTGTAGTTTTGATCTTGCCTGTTGGACTGTGTGGCAAACGCAACATTTGCTATTGGCTATTCTACTTGTTTGACTTTATAAATGGGAGTTGCCTGCTTTGAACATCACCTCTTCAACGCTTGATATTGGCAGCAGTATCCTGTGCTGAATGCCAGCTAACGTGGTATCTGTTGTACTCGCACAACGTTCTTTCCGCCTGTAAAGGTTTAGTTTACAGTGTTCTGCATTTTCCTGTTATTCCTTGTAATGATTGTTGTCTGATACCGAACTTTGCCTTCTGGTAATTTCGTTCACATTACACGCCAGCCTTCTTGTCAAACAAAACCAAAATAATAACGTCCTTCCAGTGCAGTTTTTGACCTCATGTTTATGTAACCTTTGGTGTCTAAATTCAACAGTTTATTCTTCCTACGAAGCTATCTAGAATGATGACATGATAATAGATATTTTTGGCAACAATTCTGTTGTTTATCAACTTATCTTGTGCATAGGTTTGATGGGTGAGCCCTGGATCACTGCTAGGTATTGCTGCGGCCGTTACCACTGCTAGGTATTGCTATGTACAGAGTAAGTTACCACTGCTAGGTATTGCTGTGTACAGAGTAAGTTACCACTGCTAGGTATTGCTGTGTACAGAGTACGTTACCAGTTACCACTGCTAGGTATTGCTGTGTACAAAGTACGTTACCACTGCTCGCATGGCCACATAGTCATCTCCGCTTAATCTGTATTGTAGGCTCAACATCTTACTGGGATCAGGGACAAAGCCGTCCGACCGGTGGTCCACCCTCTAACTGGAACGCAAAACCTTCCGCCTCTTGGTCCGGTGAAAATACATCATCAGCCGGTGGATGGGGACATGCTCAGTCTAGTGCTGGAGACTCGCAGAGCGGGTGGGGTGATACTCAGCCCAATATTCAGCCACAGTCCGCTTCTGGTGGTCGCAAGCCATCTGGCTGGGAGGATAGTCAGGCTAATGGTGGAGCTGGAGATTATGTTAAAGACCGTAGAGGCACGGTATGTTCAACCACTCAGCATTGTTGGCAGGGCACTGTGTCGCTCCAATTTAAACTTTTCTCTTTTTTAACCGTTATGCACTTACAGGTGATACAAGGCTGCCCACTTGACACTGCTACGTCGATATCATGACATGAGCATGCAAAATCATACAATACAATTGCAATAAGATTTTGCAATTTCGTCAATGTACTAAAAGGTTCTTATTGCATTGTTCATTATATATTTCTTGGATGTTGCTGAATTTTCCATTTACAAGTCTACTGGCAGGTTTGATTATTTTGTTCATATAGTCACTATTGAATCCGCAGACAAATATATTTTAATGCCTGAAAATGTAAATGTATGATATAAAATGGTTACAAAAATGGTACACGTGTGATATAAACCCCCACCTTAAAGATTTACTTACAGCATCTAGATACATGTACCAGTAATTTTGAGACTGGGCTTACACAGAAAGAACTATAATAATTTGGTTAACAATCTTGTCAAGAATTCTTAGCAAAGAAATTTTAATCTCAGCGGGAATCGCCCAGTATGCGACTTGTCACAGCATCAGCAGCCCAGAAGTGTTGGGTTGCTACGATGTGTTGTATAGCAGGTGCGTGCAACTTTGCATTTACACTGCTACGTTGTTGCAACAATTTGTTGCAGGTCGCTGTTGCAGTGTTGTACAATAATAACACAGCGATGCAAATGTACCTTTATGTCTTTCTCATTTGAGAGCAGTACTGGACATCCTTTACTCTTTCTCATTTGAGAGCAGTACTGGACATCCTTTACTCTTTCTCGTTTGAGAGCAGTCCTGGACATCCTTTACTCTTTTTTATACTTGTACTTTGCTTTTGTTTAGCAGAAGAATGAGCTTGATCTTGGGGATGATGCCGATATGGGTGACTGGAACGAGAGCAACTCCGTTTGGTCAAGTGCTGGTGGCTTTAAGCAAACTCGCAGCAAACATGTATGTACGGTAGGTCTCCATGAAGATATTGCCCTGCAGTGTGTCGCAGGCAGGCTAGGTGTAAACCTGCAGTGTATTTGCCCTGCAGTGTGTCGCAGGCAGGCTAGGTGTAAACCTGCAGTGTATTTGCTATACCTGGGAGCGATATAGTTCAGAGATCGTCCCATATTACTGAGTTATTACTGACTGAGCAAATCATCTGGTATTCTTTGTGGCATGTCCAGCTTAGTCCATCCCATAAGTCACGTCACCTTCAAGTGCTGACTGTCGTAACTGGTAACAGCTTTTTACTCTCCGTATCCACGTTAGCGATTTTTGTATCAGCTACACTGGACAAACAGTGGATGAGCACATTTATATACTTTTCTTCAATATTTCTGTATTAGTTATTTCTGGCAGGCAAATTTTCAGTTTCTGCTTTCTACTGCCCCTGCTACTACTGCACCTGGACAGTTCAGTACCATAGAATACATAGAATACATAATTGACATGCTAGCATATTATTATACTAGTCAGGGGAGCCAATCCAACTTGCTGTTTTCACTTCTTGTTCCAATTTAGATTGCTTTGTGGTTGATTGAATGGATATATGTAATCAATTATAGCACTGGTAGTAAAGTGTAGTAGGTCATTACATTGCATTGTGAAGTGAGTGGGGTAGGGTATATAATTATACTATGGAGTATTAGAGTATAATGTAAGCGCAGTAATAGGTTAGCAGTGTAATGTAATAAATGGCTAGTAGCTAGGTCAATGCTCTGCTCTCTCTCTCTCTCTCCCTCTTTGTAGGCCTCTTTTAGCCATAGAGGTATTATACACATATACTATGTATATAAGGTCTTTGGTATTAGCATATATCATAGAGAGCAGAAGCTTATACTAGTAGTAACTAGTATATATCGCTCTATGGCAAAGTTCCTTAACTCTTGGTATGCAGTACATGCAGTATTGATGATAAGCTAGTTTGCACCAGGCCTGTTTTGTGTTCATTTGTCTATCTATCTAGTCTGTGGTATGTCATTGATAAATCTAACATCTAACTGAAATGCCCATATCTCTTTTAGTCCACGATACCGGAGAATCACGTTCCTCAGCATATGCAGACCAGTAACAGAATGGGCGGTGCTGGCCATTATGGTGGCAGCGGCGGCGGTGGAGCATCTAATATGATGAACAGTGGAAACAGCAGCATGGGTGGCAGCATGGGTGGCAGCATGGGTGGCAGCATGGGTGGCAGCAATGGCATGATGAGTACTAAGCAGCAGATGATACAGTACCTTGTCTCTCTCAAATATACCGTAAGTAGTGTCATTCTGCCATCAGCCCATCACAATCACCTACATGCATACTACATGCATACTACATACCTACATACATACTAGATGCATACTACATGCATACTACATACATACATACATACTACATACATACTACATACATACTACATACATACATACATACTACATACATACTACATACATACATACTACAT
>JAOQGN010000001.1:959317-970748 GCA_027564295.1 Himantozoum antarcticum
TCGTCCTATTCTAGTTAGGCCGGATCAGCCGTCCTAACTCTAGTTAGGCCGGATCAGCCATCCTACTCTATTTAGGCCGGATCAGCCGTCCTACTCTAGTTAGGTCGGATCAGCCGTCCTAACCACACCCACCAGGCTTACTATATACTGGGCTTCTGCCCACGATGGAGCTCACTTCTTTTTATGCTCCTGTAAGGGACAGTTGTCTTTTTTAGTCATTACAATAAACTGCTTTATCAATTGTTACTATTAGTCTTGTGCTGTAATGTCAGAGTTGACCCTCTCCCCCTCCCCCCTCTCTCTCTCCAATTGAGAAGAGGTTCCCCGCCCTGCCCCATTGATACGACCCAGGTCGGATCAGGACTCCGTCAGGACAGCTAGCCTTGCCCCTCCCCCCTTATTTACCCGAGCTCCATGATAGTCTGGCTCCCTTCCTTCCAGAGGGGACAAATTATTACACTATTTGAAATTGAAACCGTTAAAAGAATCTTTTATGGCTCATGCAATGTTGAACATGCCTGGCCATTTCTGCTCGCCTTTCCAGCAATATATGAGTTAGGTGCAAAGTTACGCATTTTGGGAATAACTAGAGCGTATAAGTAATTACTGATTACTTATACTGCTCTGGGAATAGCCAAGGCGCTAGAAGATTAATGAAGACTGTGAAGTTGTCTTCTCTTGATAAAGTGCAACCACGCTCTAACTCCAAACCCCAAACGACATCATAGAACTAAGCTCGCCTAAAGTCTACCTTTGTTGCACTTAATTGCAATATGGCTCAAGACACTAACCATATTTCTGGAAAGGCAATAGAATTGTATGCATTCCACATTCTGCTGGTACGCCAGTGTTTTGAATCCCGTAACATTTTTCTGTTCAGCAACACGAGATGCATGACAAGCATGAAAGCGGAGAGAGAACTATGTGGTAGTGAGATCTTATATATGCCCTGAAAAGTTCAGAAATCTACTTCAGCCATTTTTCTCAGGAACACTCTATTTTCCTAGTGTGGTAAAAATATTTGTTGGTGAGGCATGTTGTTTAAAGTGGTAATGCCGTAATGGTAATCCAACAGTATTGCTAATAGAAGGAAAAACCACTATGAATTTATTATTGTACTATTTTCTCTCAGGAACCAACCACTTGACTATTATATTTGGAGTTACCTTTCACAATTGGAGTTCATGGTCGCAAATTTTATTAGAACCGCGAATTATTTTTTTTGTATTTTGCAAGGTAAGCTATATTATTCTATCATATTTGCCAATCTGCTCTCACAGTTCATATGCTGATTATCATGAAAACTCATCTACACAATGTCCGATGGGTCCAATCTCCGTGATAGGATTTTGTGTTGCTAATTATGCAGCTTCGGTATCACCATCACAGCTGGATCAATCTGTTGTAGTGGTGTCATAATTATTTCCTTTAATTGAAATATGCAGTGTGACTAGGCTAGCTCTTATCAATAGTAGTTACTTGTAGCAATGAAGATCACAAGATTTCATTATTATTTTATCTTTAATAACTCGAGATAATTAGTGTGTGAGTGTAAATAACAATTTACAGTTGATTACAAAGAGCCCTCATGCCTTGCTAATGGCTTAGAATATGATTATTTTCTTCTATTTCTATTAGTGCAATATTCATAACATTACTGCAAAGCCAAGTATATAGAACTATACAAAGCGTAGAACTGTATATAACATAATGTTAATTATACGATGTTAGATTGCGCTCATAGCAAGCTGCGTACTGTTCATTTTCTGAGTAAATTATTCTGCAGCATTGATTGGTAGTTTATCAATAATAATAATATTAATAGTTGTACAAAGATAGGATACGGTGGTAATAGTATTTCACTTGTATTTGTTCGAATATGTGATCATCAATTTGCTGTTCTCAAGTTCATATCACTACGGAAAGTGCAAGGAGATTGGTAGGTAGTGCACTGATCGGCAGAAGAGGTGTGAACAAGCAGGTTTAGTAGTGTGTACCAAATGAGAACCATTTTGTGGAGAAGTGGACCAGCAACCAGAGCTGTCGTATAATCTCCACACACACAAATTGTGAGTATAATGTTAATATATATTTAAATGTACGTAATAGAAAATAATTTGTGATTCTAATTATCTTTGTTTTACAATACTTTGAACTATCTGGATCTACTGTGTCTTTAGCTGTATTTCCAAACTGTCGTGGGCGGGTTTTCATTCCACCAGCAGACGATTAAGTATTAGCATCACAGCATGCTCATCAATACTCGACATCACCGCAAATATCAAGTATCTGTAGTTATTCGCTGTTGCTTCAGTCAGCTTGTTTATAAATTATATATATATTGAAATGTATAGCAAAATGTCTAGAGTAAATATTATGTTATATATTTGTATTTGTGTTTGTAATATGTCTGTAAATATGTTATGTTTATATCTGACACAAATGATGAAATTTCAACAGTCCTTTTCATTATTTCAAATAATCCTTATAATCTAATAAGTACCCAATATGGTGTATGGTGTATGCTTACAGCAATGTGTAGCTTCTCCACTGAAATAAAGTTATACTTTACAAATTTGCAGCTATGAAAATGCGTAGAATAATAGCTATAATTTATTACTGCAAAATCAACACAATTCTAGTCGTGCTGCTAGGTCGCTTAGAATCACAATCAAACCAAAACTCCATTAACAAGATTTGTGCATTGTGTTGGGTTACAGCCGCCAGGATATAACTATAGCATAACATCAGTAGTACATTGTGTTCATGAAAGCCCTCAAAGGATAAAATCTTCAATTAAAACCTATCGTAAAAAGTTTAAAGAAAATATTCAAAGTAAATTGAGCCTCTGTAATTGGTGAAGTCAATAATTGAAAATGAACAGTTTATTCAAAGATGCACAGGTTTGGTGTTGGTAACTCTGTTGAAAGAATACGACACATAAGTAGTATTAAAAAAACACTATAACTACATTTGGTTGACAGTTCTAAGTGCAGTAAGAAAAGTCAAGTTACATTATAAACATTTCTAGCCATAAGCATGACCATTAGCTGCAACTGCAAGCTAATAGATAGTATCTACGAACTGCTTGAATCTACGATCTGCAAGCTAATAGCTAATATCTATGAACATTTACAAAATGTCATCGAACATCCTTTAATGATAAATACATACAACCTATTAATAGATGTAATGGACAAATGCAAAAATTACTCCCATGTGAATTAATCAACTCAATACTTTGAGAATATATTAAGCACAGCAATTATGGGTTTCTAACAAATCAATGACATTATTAATATTGTCAAAAGCCTTTATATTTTAAAAACCAACAACTCACAAAATAATACAAGTATACATACCACATGACGACAAGTTGTCATGGGTCAAGGCAGCAAATTTGACAGTACTGCTTCCAGAAATGCACACGTGTACACATGTGTAGATATGTGCATCCTTGTGTACACATGTGTTGTGTATGCATGTTTCATGTGCATATTTGTTTGTTCTATTTTCAACAACATAAATGACAGGACAGTAATATAAAATAAACGACAGACATGTAAAATTAAGAAAAAGTATACTGCATGCATGTGTACTTATGTTTACTCGATATGGTATGGCTCCAACTTAGACTACACTCGTTTAATGGATTCTAGGAGTTATCTACCCTATTTTAGTACCAACTAATTGTACTCCCAACTAGTATAGAGATAAAATCTTCAAAACAAGTCAAATCCTGACAGTTTAGAGCTGAACAAAAGAATTCCAACTCCAAGAAGGAGTTTATTATCAAGCCATGGTCATGCTTACCATAGTCATAACATAGCCAGGGATATATTATAATAGTTATCAGATGCTAGTCCTCAGCATTGATTAATAAAGCACACACTGTACCAACAGACAAATCAGCCATTAGGGTAAACCACACATAGATAAAGTTCATAGCATTCCTGATATGGGCATTATACCATCAAGCACCATCAACTTACTACCTTTATGTTAAGAACCCAGTCTATCCTTCTATCAAATCTATGGAATGACACGCCATAGGTTGATTGCAATATAAGATTGTTACATAATATAACCACAAGCAATAGGAGTTATCTGTTCATGATGCTTTATCTCGCTGATATAAGACAGCTCAATGCCTATAAGATACAAACCTATGGCCAACACTCCTCTTTAAGCGTCACTTGAATGTACGTGGTGATAATTTGGTATCTCAAGCGTTTCCTATAGTGCTGGACACAGCTTCAGTGTTTGTTTTGTTTTATTAAATTGAGTGAAATTCCACAAAAGTTCTCTAAACACCAGGGACAGAGATAAGGCTGCCATTTTGCTCCAGTGCAGTGCTTTATGCGTTACGCATCCTGTCATAAATTATTAAAATAAGAAACATTGAAAATTAAAACAATACCCACATAGATCTCTTTGTTTTATCTACATCTAGTTCGATTTAGTAGTGCTCATTGCCTCCGAGCTATAATATATTATCATTGATGTAACTTAATATTATCCATTATTTATGACAACAATTTTAGATATTACAAAATTGTATAGCATACAGTCAGTGTCAGCGTCAGTGTCAGAGGGTTCAATATATTATATATAGTGGTATAAACACAGTGTACTCACACATGTTTTAATTTTACGAATTTATAATGTGTTGTACGAATATCCTCATCATCATAATATAGTAACCTACCAGCATTCTGAGAATAAAGAGTGCTTTATGCTATAAACAGTTCCCACTGTTATACTATACCATATATTATGATGTATGTTCATGTTCTGGTTATTGGGTGCGTACTATCCTACCTCAACGACAGCGCTCAGGACAATCATTGTAGCTAACAATAGCGAGTTGGGAGCCTGAGTTTCAGGGTATTACACGCCAGCAATAATCAATCGAGCGTGTACCTCGCCGATTGATGGATAGCAATTTTTAAGAACCAGAGCTAGGTTCAACAATTTGACAGCCTATCTCTACTTGCAGATACAGTTGCAGTAGTATGAAGGTGATGCAGAGGAACAGGCAAACAAATAATAGAGTCTATTTAAGCATGAGTTACACGTCACCAGAAGTCACATCACATATATGTTCTGGATGCCACCAGGTAATTATTCACTTCACATTCAATAATTTTCTCAACTCATTTTCTATAGCATTTTATGGAAAGCGAAGCTGCCAAGCTGTGACTGACAGCTAATGACAACAGAGAATGCAGTATATATAATGAGATAGTAGGAAATGGAAATCTCTACCTAGCAACCATGAATCACGCATCGTCTGCTAGCGTACACAAAGCTTTCACATGACACAGTCATGTCATCTCAGATCAGAATAAAACAATTTGTGTTGATGCAATATTTTATGAGTTCTGCTTTGGGCTGACAATAGCTTGCTTTTGCTTTTGTTAGTTCAAAGCCTCAGCTAATTCCAATATTATATTCGCACAGAATTTTATTGGGCCTAATATTGCTGCTACTAGAAACCTGTACTGATACTTCTGTAATGTATTCACTAATCAGTAGGGCTGCAGTAGGGTAGGGTCGGCTCGTTCAAGGTCAAACCGAAGCTTGGCCCAAAACCCGACACCAGGTGATTGGCATAGTGTAGGGTCAAGTATAATTTGTTTGTTACAAACGAAAACTATGATTTTCCTTTTCCTACATTTAGTGATACTCGTTGCTAATAAAAAAGTCTGCTGACCTTTCTTACAAAGAACCTTCCGGGGTGATAATGAATATTAGTGCAATCACAAAAGAGTGCGAAACCTTCATTATACTATCAAATATAATGTAGGCAATGTGATGTTAGTACCGGCCCGACCCGGCCGTTCTCGACCCGGCCCTTCGCGATAGCACGTACCCAAGCTCGACCCGGCTCAGATTTCTTATGGCTCACTGCACCCCTACTAATCAGCCAAATGATTAACTCAAGCCAATATATAATCAGACACCTATTTCTCTGGTAAACGGTGATCAAATCGAGCTAAGCTGAATCGCTGCATCCCTGGAATAACTGGTAACTGAAATAGCTAATACCATACCTTGGCAGAAATGTCATCATCATCATCATCATCGCTGTTACTATTTGAGGCCGAAGCATAGAGATGTTACAATGTTTTCCCTCCAAAATATCCAAACCTCATCACACTATTTAAAATGTTTATCAGACACATTCATTGCATGTTCACGTCAACACTTGTGATAAAATAATAATATTAGTATTATATCAAGAGTAACCATTGGATATGGTTAACCATATTCAATGGATGTAGTAGTAGATTATCTAACATTTCACAATGCATTTTGGATAAAATTTATAGTTGTTGAAAACATTCAACTTAACAGTACGTATTTTGGCATTGGATTTGCTTGAATAATAAATATGCTTTGGCCGCGGCAGCTACTTAGTGATGTGTTGTACATGCACATGTAGTTGTGGTACAGCACTACATCTGACTATGTTTGTATCACCTGTTATGATATTTGATTGTAGACGATCACAGACAAATATTTGTTGAAGGCTCTTGAAAGAGTGTGGCATGAGGACTGCTTAAAGTGTTCATGTTGTGATTGCCGTCTGGGAGAGGTGGGATCATCACTATTTGTTAAAGCGGATCTGCTTTTGTGTAAGCAAGACTACCTCAGGTACCTACATAGGGATGCATCCATAGGGATGCACAGACGACACAATACTGTAACCAATTCACAGATAGTTTAGATAGTTTTATATTGTATATGAATGGGTTAGGGTTTCTGTTTTTTTAGCATGCAGTTCTAGTGTTATACAATCAATGTCATATATTGGCACAACGCAAAAGTGTGGTCAAATGTTATGTTAATATGGATAACAAATGCATCATGATATTTTTATACTTTTAGATTTAGTGTATATAACTCACTACATGTACTATTATCTTGATAGTCAATTAAATTGAGATTTTTTATAGCAGTAGCACTTCATCTTAAATCATAGTATAAATTTATCAAGATATAAATGATGTAACATCTACATGTACAGTGTATAATATAATATTATGTTATTAGATGGTATTAGGTATATATTGGAGTAGCAATTGCTATTAAATATTATGAACAACTATGTTGCAAAATGCTGTTGAAAAACATGATTCAAGGTGTGATAGCTTCAGCTATTGCTGGTGATACATATAATCGCCAGCGTATGATGCATGCGGCATACATTAATATACATATTACATCTATGCATCAATGGAATTATATATATACGAGTGGAGTGATACAACCATATCTATATTATAAGCATCTATTATACGCATGCACAGAGCATAGGTGTGCAGGATAATTATTGAATCAGCAATATCTAATTTAATATCATGATTGCTACCTGATAAAATTAATTCATGTGTGACAGAAAACCACAATGCAGGCTTTGTAGCATTTGACATAATATAATTACGTATAATATTATGCAAAGTGTCATAACTAGCACACTCATGCAGTACCGCCAGCACATTAGTGTTGATTGTTAATTAGAAATGCCAAGTAAACTAGACAGTATATATCAGATCTATCATACCATCAGTCCATCACAGCATGCCATGATTAAAAATGCAGTTCATGCTGATAATAAGCTTCAAATAAATATTGATGCATTTTGTATTCATAACGTATAAACAACGTTTTTGTAATGATTATGCATGGAGACTAGTGTTCAGATCAAGAATCCTGTATATATCATATGCATAAACATGGATAGCTGATTGTATTACAGCATAGCAAAGAATATAACAGATATATATTTAAATATAAATAGGGAAATATCAACAGAAATAATTATATAACATGGTTTTTTATGTAAACCTTCAGTGTCAGATCAGGCAGGGGCAGTGGTGTAGTGGTAACCCCAACAGCCCCAACAGTGTTGGGGTAAGAACATTTTGGATGGGTGGGGGCTGGTCTAATATTTTACCCCCACCCAACCCAAAAATGCAAAATCTAGGTTGGAGTTGGGGTAAACAAAATTTACCAACACACTACTAGTCACAGGGGTTGTGTTCCCTTTGTTTACCAAATCATTTTTAGTGTGATTGCACGGACCAAATTTTCCACCAGGTTTTGAGTGATGCATGTAATATCTTTGATTGAACATTTACCTAGCTTACTTTTCCAAGGTATCAACAGCATGCAAATATTAGCTAATATTATTGCAAATATTTAGTATCATAAGCATGCAAATTGTCCTGTAATTTTGATTATATTATTTACAGCACGAGCAGACAACTGCTTCATCGTCAACACCGGATACAACAAAAATATACCTATTATAATTGCAAAACATAGCGCACAGTACCGGAAACTACTGTTCAGCAGTTCTAAAAATCTATACCTTAAAGTTTTAAGACCAGTCTGTCAACTTGCATTGTTGCTTGTAGATTTTAGCATACTAATACGTACTACTATTATAAATATAATACATATAATTAGAATGTATTCTAAACATAAAATGTAATCTAAAAGAACATTTATCAGTTTCCACTACAGTTTGTTCCACGCATTCACAACCATCAGGTGATTCTAGTTGAATGATTAAAACGTCATGCGTTGATGACTAATTAAGTGCCATACGAGTAGTTGTCTGCTCAGCCATTGCAATGAGAAACCCAGCGCACCTCATTGCTTGCCATTTTAGTCATTCAACTAGAACTACTATACCGCATAATTGTCAATATGAGAAACATACTGTAGTGAGACCGGATAAATGGTCATTTAGATTACATTATATATTTGGTATTAAACTCCACTACAGTATTTAGTACAGAATGCTCTACTGTATGCACTGGTGCTGTAATTATTCATTATAATATATATACATGTATATATATTTATATATAAAGTACATATGTATTACAGGTATGATGTATAAACACAACAAATGAATATAATACGTAGTCCATCTACTAAATATACGACAAACCAATTTAATATACATGTAAATGTGCACTCCGGCACCAGAATTCTTGATAAAATTTATAGTGGTAGTTGTGGTGTATGTATAACTTGTACTTTGTAGGCTATTTGGAACCCCTGGACAGTGCGCAGCGTGTCACCAACCTATTCCAGCATTTGAATTGGTGATGAGAGCAAGAGAAAATGTGTATCATGTTGACTGTTTTGCCTGTCACCACTGTCAACTAAGGTGAGATACCAAAGTGAGACGTAATGAGTGAGACACAAAGGGTGAGGCTGTGTACCAAGTAGATTGCAAATGTACTAAAACACAACTGATATTACAGACTGGTCAATAGGTTGGGGCACCAACTGTCTCTCTCTATTATCCCGAGGATTGTAAATAGCCTCAATGCATTAGCGATTCTACAATTGGGAGTAGGGACTGTAAAATGGTTAAGGTCGTGGTACTTCACCTTGACCACGAGGTCCTGGGTTCGAGTCCTGCTGCGATCAAAAATTATTTCTCTGCTAAAATCCTTGTGGATGACCTTTAACCCCTATGTTGTTGCTCCCTGTGTTCTGATTAGCAGGTAAAATACTGGAGGCCAGGTGAACTTCCCTGGACTAACTCAGCTATTGGACTACCAGCTAAAACAATCCAAAAGCTAGCAAACAATTGAGTCATCTTATTAAATATCCGCATAAAAATAACCAGAACAACTACAATATAACGCTACATAACGCTGGTTTATGGGAGCATTTACCATACACATCATACAATTTCACAATCGGCCAGTCATCTTGTAGTCTTTTTATAGTTTTTAAAAAATAGACTATAGTACACTTTTTTATTTTTTTACATTCTCCATTATTATTATTGCTTATCATTATATCTCCAATTTGCAATGTTAAATCACCGATTGTCATTATAATTGTCAACTTATTATCAAACTTCTGTACTATTTGCTATATGCTACTGTATTGCTACTGTATTGCTATACTGTACATATTTGCAGATTTTGCGTGGGAGACAAATTTTACTTATTTGAAGATAAGATAGTATGCGAGGAGCACTGCAAAGATGAACAAAGCATGATTAATTGTGAGGATACGTTTACTACACCAAACAACCAAGTCCTAGAGAAAACACTACTATCTCAAGATCAACAACATACTAATAACAATACCATGGAAACCGGAATAGACCTGACACTACATTGTCGTAACCACATTGATACAGACACTGGCGCACCATAAGTGTGTTTAATATAATGTAGTCGGAACAGCAATGTGGAGACAATTCATCACCGCCCATAACGTCAGATATTGGTGATTAGTGGTGGTCTATTCGTGCATCTATATTATATTTTACGTAGTATTATGTGATATTTGTTTGTAGACACTTGCTATGGTTTTAAGCCCTTCATACAAGTCCTGTTACTCATTGTTTGTTCACATAACATTTTAAATCTGTAGCCAAACTTGGGTAGTGCAATCTACAATTTCGCAATTTCTGGAGTTATATGCCAACTCCTTGAGCACACACTTCCAGTGAGCACACAACTCCATGAGAACACAACTCATTGAGCACATACCTCCTTGATCATGCAAACATTTGATTGACATCCAAATCTAAGAATGGCGGCCAATCAAAAATTATGTTGAAATCCATGTTGATCGTCTGTTTGTCGTTGGTGGAATATCGTTGACTAGTCTAGTCACCCTTGCAGAGTGCCAACCCAGTAATTAAATATGTAGCACTACTCCAGAGTCCATACTTTTAATATTTTCACACTGCTTGGTGATATTATTATGTACATGTACTTAGTGTATTTCACAAGCTGGCAGTGTCAGAAATCACATTTATATATATTTTTGCATAAACACACATGTAATACAATATTATTACACAATTAGTAAAAATGGAGAAAAACTGATTATCTACAACAGAGAGATGTATTAACTACACTATGAGCATTGTTTCAGTGCACACAAACAAAGAGTTTCTAAAGATCATCATCATAATAGTTAGACAACCAGAGATAATTTTATAGCTACTATAAAAGAGATCATTGTAACTTGCCAAATGGCACATGGACGGATAGTACCACTGTCCTCTCACAATGCACTATATACAACTTGTGTGAATAGCCGTGTGTGAATAGCACCACCACAAGCCTGTCATAGACCCTTCCTCCAGCTTGGTGTAGCTCTGTAAGATCAAATGTAATCAATATGTAGCAATATTTCGATAAGTTTAAACAAAAAAGGAAAACTCAACACAATTGATTATTAATTATTAAATGTCGATGTTATAGTAAATTAAAGTAAGCAAGAAAAGCTGAATATTTTACCAGCAATTTACTTTTAGAGCTTCAACAGGACACAATTCATGAATGGGACAAGTTTCAAGACGTTAAGTTAGTAATTGGAGGGGACGAGTGGGGGACGAGTGGGGCTAAATGGAGCGGGGGACGAGTGGGTGCTA
>JAOQGN010000001.1:970848-981525 GCA_027564295.1 Himantozoum antarcticum
AGAGAGCTCCACCCCATGCTGCAGAGGGGCTGCAGACATGGTAAGACATTCTGAATGTAATAAACGACATAATATTCATTTATTATTATTTTTTATTTTTTTCATAAATACAAATGATGTGTTCGTTTTCATCGTGGGGACCAATAAAAAATTCTGAATTAAACGACGCCCCGTTAGTTACTGACTCCCCGCGACAGTCAACGACACTGACTGAAAATTATCCACGAGAGTATCCGAAAGCACCCTAAATTATCTAAAACTAAATTATACTACCCAATTCTAATTCATTGGAAATGAGAAACGTGTAGTTTTATGAACAGTTCCACCAATCAAATTCACTCCACCAGTTACTGCGCTAGGCTATGGTCTTCTTTATTTGATGTTTTGTTAGGATGAGCCAGCCTGGCGTTTGTTAGTGATAAATTGTCAAAATGTTTCTGTTTCAGTAAAATAAACCTTGTATATTTGACTGTATAGCTACTCAAATAATCACTTAGCAAGGTCTTTGACTGCTGTATTCGCTTGTATAGTAATAATAGATTTGTGTGTGTCAACACATATGCAGATCATCTGCTCTACATTGACATAATATTTTGTCTAGAGATGATGACTGCTTGTGCTTTCGTTTAGCAGAAATTAGTGATATTTATATTTGGCAGCTTAATCACCTATTTAGAAGTTGGTTAAATAATCAAAGCAGTTTAAAAATATACATTGATTGCCATTCAAACTCATAAAATTGAGTGGTCTTGTATTTAATGTTGTTTTATGCGATTACGATTACGTATTAAATGATCTTGAAGTTTTTGTATCAATAACATACAACGCAACATTCACTATTAGGCATACACATGTTGCTCAAGTTTCCAATAATTTGCATTTTGCCGACATGGTCACACCTTTATATACATGTTTATTTAAGTTCGGAAAAAAAGATTTTAGCTAATATTGCGTTATTGTAGAGTCGGTGCGCTCAATATGTAAGCCTTTTAATTCTGTTGATTTTCCGGCAATATTATTATAATTATTATTGAGGCGTAATCAAATCAATTGCTACTTTCTACCAGATGCTCAGTTATTTTTTGTTTGTTTATAAAGACCAGAGGCTGTAATTGACATAGCAGCAAGCAGCAAGCCATATGTATGTGTCATTGAATGCTTGGCCAAACTTTGTCATTGTGTCTTTGTCTATTTTGTCATCAGTTGATTATCCACTCTCTATATACCACTTGAGATCAAAACGCAATATGCTGTTTTTATTACCTTATTGTCTAAAACATACTGTAACTGGATATCATGGAGCTAAAGTTTACATTAACATTACTTGAAACACACTTCAATGCACCAACAGTCTATCATCATAATCTATATAACTTGTCTATTGAAATTAGGGCGGAATCTGGATCGAGATGTGCTGCAGGGTCATATTCTGAGCTGCATAACCAGCTTGTAGCATCTAGATTATGGCAGCCTGTTGCGAGATGATGTAATTCAAGTTTCCTGAACAGTGAAAGTGTGAGGGCACAGCAGAAATCCAACCGTTGATGTTTTGGCTGCATCAGTCGATGTAGTAGGTACTTCATCTCTTCCGAGTTAAAGATGGTCCTGAAATATATACAGTACATTTTGAAGCCTATACCTATAATAATACCCAACTCCATCTGCATAGTCCATGCTATTTAAGGAATGCATCATTGCAGAGCTGAAACTGGAAAGAATATGGATTTATATAAATATTAAAATGTAGAACATACTCATTTGGTGAAATAGCATATACAGATTACTGTGGGCTGTTCCAGTTCCTGGCACTTCTATGGACTATTCGGTATGATTCCTTTTCAGTTTGGTCACCTTGACTTAGATGTAGAACTTGGAATTTGGGGTTTTGGTGTCCCAAACCGGAAATTAGGGAGTTAGTGCAGCACTGGCAGATTTAGAAATAACCAGTAATCTATAAAAAAAATAAACATACGCAGAGAAGATGTCTCCTCCATAAAAAGTAACACCCCCAAACCCCAACCACCAGCTTAAAATTAAATTAAGCTGAAATCAGTCAATAATTCACCTAACAAAAATTATGAACTTCGTCTTAGGCGTGCCGACCGAACTGAAAAGGAATTTTACCAAATATTCTTGCTGCAGATTTTAATTACTGGACACTTAGACAGAATGCAAGAAGTGCTTGGTGCAATTGATGCTGTTGAATAATACTTTGGTTTAGTACTGAGCGTTAGTACTTCAGCTGTAGACATTTTTATCTTTGCCATAATTTTAGAATATTGTTGTTGGGGTCTTTGATGAGCAAGTTTGATCTGATGAGCCAATAATTATGTGGTAAATTAGTTCTATAATTGATCATACAACCATGTTGAAGCGCTGCTAGCATGTGTATGTGGGGGCGTGGTGTTCTATCATTAATGTAGTCTGCACATAGCTAGCAGTGCTGACCTGCTGCCATCTTGGTACTCTCAAGCTATGTACTCTGGACTGTATATATGACAGGCAATAGCAGCTGTTACATTTCTCTGTTGATTATTTTGAGATTTTTTGCATGAAATGTCATGTTATTACAGCAGTGTTTTGTCACTTATGATAATTGTTTACACAAAAGCAGCCAAACTAAGATATCAAAGAAATGTTAAACACATTTTCAGCCTATGGGCTGCCAGCGATGCGTGCATTGCTATAGACTATCATGAGATATTATTGTTGAGTTGGGTGAATTTTGTTTATTCTTCAACCAAATGGTTTTGTTAAACAAATCATTACAGTATACAAAAAATGGCAAACAGCTCAATTGCTTCTTTGTAAGCAATAGTTATTTTGATGGCCTAGTTGTGTTACCAATTTCTAAAATGTTGCTGTGGATGGGTTGAATAAATAAAAAACCTCTGGCAAAATAATTATTTTGCTTGAATAATAGAAAAACACTTCTTGTCACTGTTTGTATAAACTGGCTTAGTTCAGGAAATGAATGGTATACCAATGGCGGTCATGCTACTAGTTATTTTGGAAATATTTATCTATTAGTGTGGTGGCAGTATTAATGCTCAGTATTTTATGTAAACGTGTGAAAAAACTTGTAATGACAGTTGTTGTCTTTTTGAGGCCAGTCAATCTTTAAAATTAATTTTGAATGTAAATAATATTTGTTTGGGTGTATGCAACTACAATAATTATAATATAACATTATATTGGATCTGATAATATTTATTGCAAATATAGAGAGATGGAATGCGAAATAATGTAACCTGCTTAGAAGTGGCACCAAACATAATATATGTAATCATATCGTGTTTCTTTGCTACAAGTACTTTTCTGTAATATTATGATGATTTTACACCATTTATTAATCATGATCTGCTATTCTGTATAAGAATCTAGACTGTAAAGTTTGCATCACAATGCACCAGATCACTTGTCAAAACTAACACAATTATCATCACTAGTTGGACTTCTGGCTTGTGTCTGCTAAATATTTACATGGTTTACATAATCTCAGCAGTTGTAATACTCGGCAGTAATGATGCATTACATGCACATGCACAAGTCCCATGACGGACATGCATTTATTAGTTAGCATAAGGATAGGGACAATTGGGAATATCGTAGGATTTGTGAGCGCACTACTGGGACGGATAAAATTGAGAACTGAAGTTCTTATTCGAAAAGATAATAATAATATTAATGATAATAATAATATTAATGATAATGATAATGATAATGATAATAATATTACCAATATCCCCAAGTAATATTAAGCTCACCAGGCACAGGACGTAATCCATAGCAATGCTAGTTGAAGGTACCCACTGTTTATTATGTAATACTATTATCAGTTTGATTGGCATGAAAGGAAAATCCTATACAGGACGGAAACCTCCAGTTTGTAAATGAGGCTGGGACCCAGGTGTTTGCAAGGCAGAGTAGTGCATACTGCACTGTGGCAGTGCATATTGCACTGCCACTTAGACCAACATTGTGATAATGTCTTGTTGCTTGTAAGTAATAAGCCCTAACTGGTAGTCTTCTTGTATCTATTGGCTGATTGAAGTTATTATAGTCTGTGGTCTGCACAATACTGTTTCCATGGTAGTCAGGTTGCCATCCTGCACCATAATTGGAAACTGGGAGCTCTTGTTTCAGATTTTTTTTTTAAATATTTGGTAAAAAGTGTTCAAAATTCCTGAAATAAAAGATCATCATCAACTTATTGTTTTTGGGATAAAACTAAACACTGATTCTTAGAAAAATAACTGTAATTGTTATGATATTTCCAAACATATACCACCACATCTTTAAAACAGCTTGAGTAGTAAATATTTTGGCACTTTTCATCTGTCCTTCCTTGTGCAGGGAATGGCAATAGGCAACTCATGTCCATCTCTCTGCTCCAAATTATTATTTTTAGCAGGACGTTGACAAATGTATTATAGTCAGTTCCTTTTCAATTTGCTTTTGTATTGTATGGTCCAACCTAGCCTTATTTTGTATTGTATGGTCCAACCTAGCCTTATTTTGTATTGTATGGTCCAACCTAGCCTTATTTTCCAAGCTTTCTGCAGTCGCGAGTAGATAGGTGTAAGGGAAAGTTTTCCTCAAACATATGCCCTCACGCCCGCAGAAGACTTGGAAGCCCAGGTTAGGTATTTCCATATGGTATGGTAGAGCCAGCTAATCATACATTTCAGTAACCTGCGACGTCACACAATTGTTGCAAGTAATAGCGGCATTCACTGCAGCCACTAACTGGTTGGTAGCTATGAAAATACAAATCCAATAATACACTCTCTGAAGAATTGAGAATTGATAAATAATACTGGCCATAGCACTATGGACTTTATCATTCGCTCCATGTGTTCGGATCAGCCGGTAAAAATCGGAGGTATGGTATACCGGTAAACATGTTACTGGGCACCCAAAAATCCCATTGGACCCTTGTTTGAAAGCTTAGTGGTGACCGTAGAAAAGTAACTGGATGTGTAGGCTGGCACCGCATGGTCTCTATCATGTCGTATCAGACTAGCCTAATGCCTACAGGCTATACAATGTATATGCATGTACGAAAATCCGTTACTGATTATGATGATGGTGAATGTCAATGAGTAGAGCATCATTGATGTTCTACTCTACCATTGTATTTACCAACCATCATGTAACCAGACCAGGTCTTGTTACAGTCGAGACTGGAATAGGCTGCTATAATTCTAGATTGATAACAGCGGCTGCTAGTGCTATCAACATTTCCCTGCAAAGCAAGCGCTGTTTGAATTTAGTGGGGGGCGTGGCTAGTTGAAGACCAATCAAAACTTTTCAAAGGAATTATGGTTTCACAACATTAGTGTGAGGAACTGATACCATGGGTATATTGCTGATTGATGATAATAAATTATGTGTTGCTAAAAGAAGCATTGAATTTTATCTTTCTCTTTAAAATTGTCAAACTGCTTTGCTAGTCATCTATTTTGCTAATTTACAACGCGTATTTGGGTACCAATTATTATACATATATCATGATGTCATCAGACACTGATGGTGTTGCCGCTCAAAATACGGAACTAGAGACAATGACCGCTGACAATACGGAAGATGAGGCTTCTCGGCGGCCGGTAATTGGAGATGACATCACTGCTGCAATTCTTCATGCCAAAGTTGAGAATGGAATAGACGAGGCGTCTTATAATTTGTCATCACAGGAGTTGGAGAGAGTAAAGGAAGAATGTCGGACGAACAAACATGTCAAACCGCCGTACTCCTACATCGCTCTCATCACAATGGCAGTCCTACAGGTAATTTCATGATTTCATTATGCACTTATTTTCAATAATATATATCAACTTTAATATATTTTTCATCAAGAAAACTCTGTAACCAGACTTTCAAGTCCTACGCATTACCTTGTTCAAAAGATTTGCTCCTTGATTTTTAAACTCCGTAATATTTTGTTAGTGGTTTGGTTCCTAACGGTTTTCTCCAATACAGTATTTGCAGGGATGGTAATTATGGCAGACAGTTTGCAAAATAAATCTATTATCGAAATCCAATTTGGAAGTCACTGTGTCACCTTTTTGTCATAATTTATGTTTATACTGGGAATGCCAATTTATTTACATTAATCTAATCTTCATTATATACAGGATTGTTATTGTAACAATTTGCTGAATAAATAATCATAGTCAACATATTTGTTTGTGTAAAACTACAATAAGATCATCATCCATACTAAGCATTGCAATAAATACACATAACTATTATTTTATTTTATGTTTCACTTTAATTTGTAGGCCTACATATTTTGTTAATATTATTTCTTGTAATTGTCTTAGTGCTATTACATACATGTATGTGCTAATTGTCGTAGTGCTATTGTTTTATTATTATTCGATAGAAATTAACGTTGTTAGTAATTCTAAAATAATTTCTTCTCTACATCATAATTTTATTATTGTTTTATGAGCATAATACTTCGTATTACATGTCACAACTTAAATTACACATTTTTTGCTTCTCCAGCATAGCTCTGTAGCTTTCCTTAGACTGCCTCCATCCA
The DNA here is from genome assembly GCA_027564295.1 of Himantozoum antarcticum. Taxonomy (NCBI): domain Eukaryota; kingdom Metazoa; phylum Bryozoa; class Gymnolaemata; order Cheilostomatida; family Bugulidae; genus Himantozoum; species Himantozoum antarcticum. The sequence goes on from JAOQGN010000001.1 coordinate 977,399, forward strand.
CTAGGACTAGAGCGTCAGCATCAGTTGCTTGTCAACGTTACCTGCAATCGGCCAGCAATCAGCATTGCATGTTTTATTTTAATTCAAAACAATTCTTGATATTTTTAAACTGTAGTCAAAAGAAAGGAAGCTAACTTTGAGCGGTATATGTGACTTCATAATGAAACGATTCCCATACTACCGAGAAAAGTTCCCAGCATGGCAGAATTCTATACGTCATAATCTCAGTCTCAACGATTGTTTTGTGAAGATACCCCGGGAACCAGGAAATCCTGGTAAGTGATGGATATTTTATATAATATTCTGATTTTCGAGCAAAACATGACACGATCAAGTCAATACTTTTTTTCCCTCATCAGTTTTCACTTTTTCAGCTTTTCGCCCATCCCAGATATTGCCAAACTTCAAAATTCTTCATCATTAATTTTGACATTCTTTTTTGAAAGAACGTAAAGTATATACTGATACCCAATATTAAACATATTTAATGTGCAGAGAAATTTGGAACCAAACTTTGTTGTTTATAATTAAAAAAATGTTTAATTAATAATATATCATATGTGGTAAGATACATTAAATGCTGTTTACATTAAATGCTGTTTAAATTAAATACTAAATTCATAAATAAAACATGCATTTTTAACCAAAGTACTAGCAATTTTCATTGGCTGAGCAACAGAAAAAGTTGAGTTTTGCATAAAACTGTTTGCTTGCAATAATGTAACGCGGAGTCATACAGATTATACAGTGAAATGTGATTTCAAAAATTCTGGTGATGTAAAAGAATGCAGACACTGTTGCAAGACATCAAACAATATTTATTGTAATGCATATTAATTCTTTATACATAGAGAGTTACCAAAATCTTTGCCATTACTTGGTCTTTGGCTGTCATTATAATATTATATATAATATATATATATATATATATATATATATATATCTAAACGTATCTTTGCTATATCTGCGGGAGGAAAAACTATTTCAATATCTAAATTGACAGATGTTTATATGAATTGTTCATAATAATAATATGATCAGTTGAAAACAGAATGCATAATATTAACTGACATTTGATAGAATATCATGTTGTATATTGGTATACAAACAATGGAAAGACCTTAACTAAACATATTGAATCTGCTGTTACAGCTTCAACAACCTAGTGTTTTCTTTATACAATATAGAAAGCATATATTTACATTACATTTGTATCAACTTTGCAGATTTGTTTTGACCTTCCAACAAGATTCCAGACTCTAAATCATCGCTACATCACAGCTTCTTACGTATGTTTGTTCATATTTTTTGTTAAGGTAAAGGAAATTATTGGACGTTGGATCCCGCTTCAGAAGACATGTTTGATAATGGCTCTTTCCTACGCCGTAGAAAAAGATACAAGCGCACAGTGAAAGGGCTAATGCCATCATATGCTGCCAGCCGTCAGGCTGAAACTGCTGAATATATTCAACGGCTTGGATTTCCGTTGCACTCCACACTACCTCCATTTATCATGCCTCCAGGGCAATTTAGACTGCCAGTTTCTCCATTCGTAATGCAATCACATACTTCAGCACCTTTGTTTAATATATCACAACTGACTTCACCATCTCAATTATCACCGAGTACATCTGCTAGAAATGATGCTATGAAATCTCTTCTAAAGGAGGGAAAAGTATCAGAGCCGACAATGTTCAGCATAGACAATATCATTGGTAGCCGGGTTGATGTCGATAAACATACAAACATTTTACAAAATGTAGCAGCAGATAATCAGTTATTAACCACTGCTGCTGCTGGCTTTCCGATGCTGCCAATACATTGGGCGGCCATAGAGAGGCTAAGAAATCAGTTTAGATTACCAATTAGCACTATTGGACTGCCACCTGGCTGGCCTGCTTAAAATTGCCAAAAATTACTGAAATAATAGTCTATAGTCCCAAGTCTCTGAATGGGTTAAAATATTATATTTTTCTGCCTTACAGTATCTAGTTCGACCCTAGACCTCACTGGGCTATGGATTCTCTAGTCTTTTGTTTCCCAAATATTAGTCGTATTTATAAACGCCGTTTTTTTTTAATTTTCATTATTTGATAATAGAATAATTTGTGGATAACATTAATGCAGAATTAAAATACACAAAAATTGTTGGATTTTTTCAATTCTGTTTTATTGTGATAATAAAAAGCGTTATTTTGATGTATTAAATTTTTGGTATTATTTTGGTGTTTTTGTTGTTATATATGGTATTATACATAATTATTAATTATTTTATATATCTGTATAATTATATAGCCAGCCGCTGGTATAATTATAAGGCAGCATGGTGTTGTTTAGTTAATAGTATAGCAGAAGTGGTGTAGATATGTGTTTATAAGCTGCACTTAGCATCTCTCAACCCTTTGTTAATCTCCATCAACTGGCAAAGCTGCCCTCTGCTACTAATGAGCAATAGTCTTGGATGTGTTTCATAATATAAACATTGAATTTTAATAACATTCGCCATCATTACACCACTTATCCCTACAACAACTGCAGATATAGAGCTAGTATATGTGTAATATAAACATTCAACACTTCTCTTTGGATAAGCAATTAATACAAGTATTAATTATATTAATTAATATACCTTCAATCTTCACACCTGAAATGGTTGTTGATAGCTGTATTTATATTAATGACATGCATTCGAAAGATAGACATGTCTTGTTATTCCTTGATGATTCCAATACATGCCGTATGCAACAGTATATTCAGGTTCAAAATACTGTTTGGATTATTCTCGCGGTCGTACATCTGTGGCCTCACCCGCATTTGTAGTGCAGGGTTGTATAAATAAATTAGTCGGCTTAGTATAATTTGACAAAGGCATTTGACTGGTTAAACTTGCCGGGTTGGAACTACCCTTGTCTTGCATCCGTAGTGTGGTGTTTGCCTAAGAATAGAGTCAATGTCATGGAAATACTTAACAATTTGAGTAGCTCTTAGTTCGCAATTAAATTTGTAAAAATTTGAGTAGCTGTTAGTTAGCAATTAAATTTGTATAACACATATTCTTATTATTAAATGCTGTTCCTGTTATGTACAGGAAACATTTGATTTGCTATGTTACATGACCAAAAATAATAATAATAAAAAATACTTGATTCAAAGAGGTTCAGCTATTTATTCATTGCACCTAGTAATTTCAGGGTTAGATTGAGCAGAGCTCAGATATGAAGGTATGTAGCGGTAAAATAATAAGAGCGTTATCACCAGCACACACTCATTACACAGACAGTTTTATGATGTACTTAAGTTGAATTCAATTATGATAACTGTGTAACTGCTCACTCCAATCTATGAAAAGCACTTAGGTCTAAGCACCCATTGCATATCAGCAGGTTATAAACAAAATATTATCTTAATGATTGTGTATGCGGGCACTACTTAAATAATAGGTGTTAGTGTCATTCAGCTACCTACCAATACTCTGGCAAACCTATATAACGAAATGTACTTACTTCACCAAGTTTAGAGAACTCCAGTGAAAAGCGTAATAATATAATCTGTCATTATTTAAAATATTATCACAGATCAGTGATTTCTATTAATAAAGAAGATTGCTATATTTCTATTGTGACTTGTTGAATTTGCTGATCTCCTATCTGACATGTTACACAGGTTCCTATCCATATTACGATTTAGCACAGAAATATTTAAAAATTTGCATCATATTCATGCCCATCATCCTATACTTCTAGGTGCATATCATTGTTACATCATAGCAGTTCGAACATTGTTTGTAATACTTGACTTGGCATTAATAGACCCGTAATATTTTAATGTAGTATTATAATTTTCTTTATTTTAGTATTGCTATAAATATCTTTATTATAGCAGCTTTCATGTGTTGTTGTACTGGAGAAAGGAGAACATAATAAGAATAATAATGAATATAAATATAAATATGATCTAAATACTAAGCATTTATGACATGACAAATATGGCGATGGCATAATAATATTATATGAATCATGAAGTAGAATTAATAAATTATTTATTATTTGAATGCTACAGTCAGTTGGATTGTTGTTTTTTTTGTCGAAAAAATTCATCTATTTTACACCAACACACTCAGTTTGTTC
>JAOQGN010000001.1:987866-997951 GCA_027564295.1 Himantozoum antarcticum
GTAGCCATTTATTTCAAAAATCAACATGTCCACCAATGTCAGACAACATGAGACGCCGTCCACAGGAACTTGAACATCGATGAGTAAGTGAGGTCATGTAGCGTATATGGAATAATAATTATGCTTACATTTCTTTGCTGATTGAATAACATCTGCTGTATTGGTGGTATCTTGTCAAGCTGCAAGCAAGATCAGAAAACATCACAAAATGCATTTCCAGCTATCTCAGAGATCTCAAGAGTATGTGCCGCCTCGGTGCTCAAAGTCGATACACACTTGTGCCAATTTCATGTTTAGACTTTAGAGTAAGAATTTAAAATGCTTGTGTAAGAGACAAAATTAAGGCAGGTACTCAGGTGACCCTCCTATTTGAAAACGGAATGTGATCACTTTGAATCTCTAGTGTAAGTTGAAATGTAACACAATCCAGGGAACGCACACACCGCACACACCACTCACTAGGCAAGGAGCATACAAAGACAAAATATAATTATCTTCTTTTAAATAGCAAAGTATAAATTATTGTAGTGCTGCTTCCAATTAGAAATTGTGTCTTTATCGGTGACAACAACGCCATCACCTTTTTTACGAGTTGGCAATTATCACCACAATATCAGTTTCCGTTATTTAATTATGCAATCATTAACATGACCTGCTAATATCGTCAATATTTAATTTGATCGATTACAAAATTAAACAATTTTTATCATGCTGCGAATTTTGTAATAAACATTCAAAATAGTAGTAAACAAATGCAGGAAAACTTACCATTTGTTGAAACAGCATAGGCATTGCTCCTGGCATAGCTCCTGGTATATTGGGAGTCAGTGGATTGTTATTCATTGCTGAGCCAGGGGGAGAAAACAGGTGCTCTGGTCTAAAGAATGGGGGCATTCCAGCTCTCTCACTGGCCTGCATTAGCATCCTCCGGGAGAACTCGGCTCTGATCTGGTCCGGATCTAGAATGCATGGGTATATATAGATTTAGAAGTCCGGCAATATAGTGTAAACATGACACATACACTGGCTATTGCAGCGCAATGCCTACCACTGACAATACTCCATGATACCTTTCATACTTCTATATTAGCAGATTATCGGCTATATTGAAGGCGTGTAGCGGCTAGACATTTGGCAGTACTGATAGCCACAGCATCCCATGGAATGGAGCTATGCGAATGAATATCTTTCCAGGAATGCAATAGAAAGGAAATGTATAATAATCAACAAGTCTTGTATTTTGCAATCGACACTTTTTCGCAAAGTAGCCGTTCCTGATTTACGAGGTAAGGTGTTGTGTGGGAAACGTTCTATTTGCACAAAAACTGCAGCTACACTATCAACCAGCGATTTTCACTTTGTCCGTTAGTTCACTCATATCATTGGACACACAATAGGGAAGACAACTCTGCGAGTGAATACAAAATATGAGACCATGGTACATATTAGCCAATGAGTTAAAGTGACCACATAATCGCTGCTGTTGCCAATTCGCCACATGAAACGTCAGCTGCATTTGCAACTATGCAGCAAACTAGCTAGTTGGAGCTCAAGTAACACTTATACGCTCTCATCAGAATGTGTAATCCACTAAGTATAATTATGATATCTATATAGATATTTTAGATTGATCAGTCTCTATGCTCCAGTTACTGATAAAAGAATCTAACGAATCTAACGGTCAGTAAATAGAGAATGAAGTTAGTATATTTACTTCATAAATATACTAGCTTCATAAATATACTAGTTTATATATTAATAATTGACATAAAAACAACTCCTAATAAAAACAACAATGGAGAGCATTGTTAAAATTGTGCATAAATTCAGCAGTGACATTGTGGAAGTGTCAAGGGGAGCACTGGGTAGTTGACACTGGACTACTGCGGAGAGAAGAGGAAAGATGGCATCTGCTCTAAGATATAGAATGGGTACTAGAGGCGCACTAGAGGTGCTCCAGAGAGTCCTTATACAGTGGGTCAATGATAGCGAGAGTACTATCTCATAGTAGCCAATAAACAGGCACCCACTTCACACAATATATTTCTCTGTAGTACCATACCTCCTCTCCTGTACAGTACTACAACCCACTACACCCTACTACAACCCACTACACCCCACTATACCAAGTGTCCCTTAACTAACATAAGTAGGATTAAAGTATAACTTAATTGGTGTCACTTTGTGCTAGAAGAGAAGTTAGGAGAGCTAATAAATTTGACAATAGAATGAAGATGTTTCTAAATTGGACACGTTGAGAGATCTACTTAGAACTATTCAGTACCACAATATTGATGAAGTAAGTATAGTATTGGACCTTGTGATTAAATCGCATGATGAAACCCATTCCTATACTTACTTGCATTGGCCAGCGGAGAAGAGTGATTGAATGCAGGAAGTAGATCAGGGCTGCCAAACGGAAAACCAGAATGAGGCTGCGTCATATTAGAAGCACCAGGGTAGCTGAAGGGAGGTGCAAGCCCATTGGGCCCGCCAAAGCTCAGCATATTTGGAGTGTATGGCGGAGAGCCGAATATACCAGCTGAAAATGGATCTGCTCCAGACGATGTGGTCTGTGGCGGCTGAGAGTTGCGACTCGTGTTTCTGTCACTGCAAGCAAATATTTGTATAGTATCAGGCAACAGAATTAACAAAAACTACTGTTTATGCAATCTTCACCTAAAAGGATGTAGCAAATTTGGTTTTTTTAGTCATCGCAAATCGTTGGCAGATTGCGGTTTGTTTTTTTATGAAGTTTCCCAATTTATTGCAAACCATCATTTTATAAAAACACCAGCAAAACAATTTTACAGAAAATAATTTCAAATACATTATATTATACAATTCATTGGATCAATTCATGAGAAAATATCAATAGCTGGGTAATAATAGTAACATCATTATACGATTGTTCTATTCACATACAACATTGCTAAATATATGAAATTTCCACAATAAATTGTCAAAATTGATGCAGAACAAATAAAAATCATGAATGAAAATTGTTTGAACTCATTTTTATTGTTACCATCAAAAGACAAAAATCAACAAAAAGGAAATTTGGAAACTGATCCAAGCAAACTAATACCAAATCAAATAATCACAAAGCAAACATTGCAAAATTAAGTTAAACTGTTAAAATTAAAGTCGTCATTTCGGGAGTGCACAACTGCTATTTTATACAACTTGTTTTCAAAATATATAAAAAACACAGTTAGGTATATTCCACTAATAATGTTCTTGTCAGTATTATGTTAATAATATAATATTATCGTTGTTGTTGTTAACAATAATGTTGTATGTGACTCACCTGCAGCGAGATGCTGTTCTACTGCTGCCACTGTTGTCTCTGTCTCTGGAAGTTGTTGAGCCGACGCTGGCAGCACATACGGGTGTGGTAGTACGTCTGCTGTGTGAGCTGGTCACACTCTGTACACTACTACTCCTGGTGGTGACTGGCACAGTAGCAGTGGTAGTTGCAGTAGTAGTAACAGTAGTGATGAGTGAGGTAGTCGAGGCAGAGTAGTCTGTAGCCGTTCTAGATGCAGCGGTTGTCACGCTATGACTACTAGGACCAGCATTACCTGGCCACGACAATGTTACTGGATCAGAGCCTAATCAAGATGAAGAGTACTTGAGCTATGTGCGAGTAAATTATATTACTGGGCAGACGAGAGCTGCTCAAGTGGTGACAGCGATACGTAAACGTCTCTTAAGGGCCCTTCAACAGTACTTATCAACTGGAGTGTTTGTGTGCGGAATCAGCTTGGATTTCATACACTGCTCTCTGCCTATTCCCTTCCAACTGCTTCACAATGTTTTGATAAACATTCATTATGTTATAAAGTACTACTATTATACAGCACACAGGTTTGAGAATATAATTCAATTACATTACTGTAAATACATGATAATTGTAATTCATAAAGTAGTATGTACAATGCAGTACACATGCACAATTACAGACGTAATGATATATCTATTAGCAGTAGAGATGGTGAGAATTGTAAGACAGCATACCTTGCAATGAAGATGCCGATATCTTTGGCTCATTCGTCAAACTGAACACTGTTGTGGTAGTTGACACAGACTTGGTAATATCTGGACTTATGTTCTCGAAGCGTGGTGTGAACTTGCGCTCAACAGAGCATAACTAGTAATGAAACGAAAATATCACATGCTATAGCAAGACGTATGCACATCAGCAATATTATACATTATTGATCTGGTTTGATACGTGAATGGCACTTGGTAGTGATTGCTTGAGCGGATGAAAAGCTCTGAACATATGACGATGTACTTAATGGTAGATGACATATTTAGTCATCTCTATTCATTAAAGTACTCTTAATGTAATAGCTTTGCCAACTTGTCATCCACCTCAGACATACAGCTCCCATAACACTTTGCACAACATGGCAGCAACCATATTCGGCCTAATGGGAAGCAGCTGTCAGCATGCTGCCGTTGAGTCAGGAAATTAAACTCTAAACAATTTTATAAATTTTAAGTAAATGAAATCTGCCAGATCTTGCATTAGTTTACATCGAAATAAGATTTCAAAATTAATAAAAGATTGGCTGTGAAACAGTTTTTTGATAACAGTCATTTTTGTCTCGGCGAAGCTCAAAAATGAATTCTTCCTCAGAGTAATGCAAATATACAACGCCAACATCGGAATATAGCAAATAGAGGGACCAATACTGAATGAAATGAGGTCACAAGTTTAGAAAGTTAAAAACAGCTTTGCATTAGCCGCTGACCTGACCCAATTTGCTTTTAAATGTTGACAATAAATCCAGAAAGTGAAGACCGCTTTCCTAGAAAAATTATTGAGTAAGGGAAAGCAGATGTGGGAGCTGGGAAGTGATGGTGGTTGGGGTTCTCATGGGAACGTAACAAGATCAATATCGAGTTCACGGCGTTTAGATAAAAAATGGATATACATTTATGTAATTGCTGTTGCAAGGGTACTAGGAGATGAAGTCAAAAAAAACCTTGGATTAGTGCCAATCATTTTTTATACAATTTTTAGTGTAAATATCTTGTATCAGGTCCATAATTTGCGGATTACGACTGCACTACATCATACATAAATCATCAGTTCTACACTAGCGTTTCTTTTGTTGTTCTGGTTGACTTGTAACCAGTTCTGCATTTTAAGCAACAGATGCACATTCACTTGGAAATAGCAATTAACTGTATCCTTCAAAGTGAAGATTTTCGACTAATAAAATTTGTCACATCTTATAAATAGACGCTTGCAATCAGTTTACAGCTGAAGTAGGGTATGTAGAAGAAGAGACGCATACGCTGGCAAAGCGTAATAAACTCTTCTCAAGATGGAAACATTAATGGTACTTGTATCTGTCTAGAAAGGAAGGCATACACTTTGAAACAATCTATACTGACTAAAGTAGTCAGCTAAGATGCACTTAAAGCTCTTCAACCTGTTATAAAGAGATAGGATTTCACCATCGACCAGAAATCCTTTCTACTACTTCTACTACATGTATGTCCTCTAGAATTATTTATATGACTAGCAGAGGCACAAGTAGACCTCCATCTGTCTTATCATCTGCCTACTGCGCTACATTGGTATGGTAGTGAAATGGAAGTCAACAATTTCAGCGTTTTTGCTTATATTTTCATATACATTCAATTATTATTAATAAGGTCATCGATTAAATATCTAGCTCAAATAAGTAGTTTACAAATAACTTAAAAAATCAATTATTTATTTATGTGACAGCGCTGAATTTATCATATTCAAAGACGGAAAAAGTTAATCTTCGACCAGTTATCAACCCGAGTAAAATTTACTTCAACGTTTGAATGTCATTCTGGTAGACTAAATAAATTTATGGTTCCACGCTTCAGTTTGCAAGACACCTGGTCATTCACCAATCTAGCCAACTATAATTGGTAATTATTAGATTGACAATTTATCCATTCAAGCCTGCATTTGTTTGGTGGCTGTACTGTTAATTATTTTTTGGTTCAAACTAACTTGGAAACTATAAAGTTTGCTGGAATTTCAAAGCATGATTAATGGGACATTAATTCAACGACATTGAAATCAGTCATTGAGATTCAATCCCGTTACCAGTTTACAAAAACAGTGTTGTTGTGTTGTTCTCCAACCTGTACACTGAGTTAGCTTTAGATCTGATGAAATTATACCACAGATACTTCAAAGTTCTAGAATTCATTTTATTAATTTGCATACAACTGTTATAAGATCACAAGTTTTCCCAAAAACATGGAGAGCATCGAAATTTCTATAATCATATGAAGAAATAATGGTGAAAGTATCAACTGAATTATCAGAAAAGTTAATAGTAAATATAGAATTTCAGATACAGGGATATAATGCAACCACAGTGGCAGCATCATAATTATTTTTGTTATCTTTTTTGTTATTTTTGTCAATGTTATCCTACCATCACGAGGCATAACATTCATTACAGCCATAGAATTTATCTCAGTGATATGGGCTGTGGTGTGGCCTACGAAATGATTGAGTTCTATCCAGTGTTCAATAATACTAAGAAATACTAAGAATTTCCAAGGGTGTCATCTGTCCCTAACAGAGAGCGGTGGGAGAAAGGGAGCAAGGGCAGCTATACAAATTACGATAATAGAATACTGCCGAAAGATGAATTATTAGTAGGCCTACTGGAAGTAGATTCTGACAGGAAGTGACTTCCAGTCAAATATGATCGGAAGTGGATAACTATTACTACCTGCTGAGTGTCGCCTGGTGTTGAAGCTGCCGGGTTGACTGCTGGTGATGCCGGTACAAACACTGGAGCTGTGATTGGCAGAGATGTGGCTAATAGCTGTGAAGTAGCGATTGCTGCTGTTACAACTGGTTTGAATGTGTTCTCTTGATTGATTGATGTATAGTCAGTATCCACCACTCTAGTCTCAGATTTAATCTGTAATTATAGCATACATTGACCATAAAGATCCATTGTAAATAATGCAAGCCTATTTGATTGATCTTTTAAACCAAAATCCTGTTCATGAAAGGGAAAGCACGCTTAAAGAATGCACAGCACAGCGATGAAATGACGCTTTTTGCGGAGTTCCCTGCATCGGACAATCAGCAGCTTAATGCTGTGTTATAGCCCTCAGGAAAGAGAAGTGGCTATGAGACAATACTGATATTACACATCAGCGACAGATATGCAATCATGCCCCGGAAGGAAGGCGATTGTCTCTGTATTGCATTTTGTAAAAGTCTAACTGGCATTTATTGAGCACATACGCGGTCCTATTATGTCACCGAGACAATGTCAATATCATTACCCATATTACCTATAAAGTGCCAACACCCAATTTCTGGTTCATCCAAACTTCAAAAGATTACATTATTGCAAACAGGAACAAATACGGTATGGGTCAACATCCACAGTAAACAAGTGTAACGAGCAGATGCTCTGCCTGCAATCGAAACACTTTCAGCGCTTAAATGGAAGAGTGTTTGCAATCTATTGCGCAGACAGCACATAGAGCACACATGTACGCCTCTAATGAGGCTATCAATATCTGAACTTGCAGGGTTCGAGTAAGTGCCACTTGAAACGCTTGTTGAGTTGATAAATCCAAATATAACATAGTTAAGTAGCCCACTCAAGCCTATAAGAGCCAAAGTTTCTGTCATAGAGTTTTGTAAACATCCCAAAGTGCTTTTCAATGGTAATGCCAAGCCGCAAGTGGTTGCTACTATTATTTAATGGGCTTTCAGGAATATCTAGCGTTGGCAGCTCTAGATGTCAAGACAATATATGAAATATCTAGTAACTAAATCACAGGCACAAAACTGAGAGGGCTAGAGCGTAGACTAAATAAATAGTAGTGAAGTCAAGTGTGACTACATATTGAACATATTGTATACGCAAAATAGAAATGCTGTGGTCTCAACCCCATAGCAGGTAGAAATTCAAAAGTCATACGACAGCTCAGTAGTAATTTACAAGCAATCTCACAATCTACCTTCTCAAACAGAAAACAGCTAAAAAGTACCACAGACAGTATGTTTGTGATACTATTGTGGTGCTATTGAAGCAGCTGGTATTATGTTATTTACTGCAGTCATCTGTTTACAGTTTACACAATGCCATATTTAGTTCATCGGTTCCATAAAGCCACTAAACTGTTAGTGTAGTAGCTTTGTGATTGCTTCTGCGAACAACGAACAACGGAACTGCACTAACACAGGTCAGCAGTATTTGCTAAGACTAGATCAACATGCCAACAAATTTCTATACGATATACATTGAGTATAAGTACACGCACATAAATCTAAATACATACATCCATCCATACAACCAACATTATGTTAATGAAATTAATTAATATAAATACAGCTGAGTTAGTAGGCATCAAGCCCTGTCGACCAATTCTGTAACACACTTCAATTCTGTAACACACAATAACACAGGAGTTGTAGTCTCCTGTGTTATTGTTAGCAGATGTGGGGATAGACAACTCCAAAGCTTTTGTAAAATAGAAACCATTATTATGAAAAGTGTCACCAGAAGCATCATTGTTTAAAATATATTAAAATATATTGAGAACTAAATTTTCAATCTGATACCGCAGATCATCATCAGAGTAATAAAATAATTGTACAAGTTATTGTATACTCAATAAAGCTAGGCAATTATAGGATATATATAGCACATATAGCACATATTTTCTTTATCTGCATTCACTGCCAAAGGTCCCAGAGTGCAGAACGGAATCAACTCTCACTGACCTCCTGTGTTTTAGGTACTGATCAGAATAGACGGAGCAATACAGGTTAAAGGTCACCACTCACAAGCCACAGCCACTCCTATCAACATGAATACTTGTGAACAGAGGCAATTAAGGCATTCTGAATATGATGTCAGTGTTAGCTTTGATCCAAAAATGTTGGTACTTTTAGGCCTTTAAAATCGTCTGCACAAAAAAGGTTACCGCATGGGCAATATCTCAGATAGGTCACTGGTGTTTGCAGATGAGGTTGATATGAGGTTGGTATTCTTTCCCAGTGATCCTGTTCTAATGAAAAATGCACCATTAACAATCTTCTCTAACGTGGCCATGCCAAAGAACAACTAACACTCTCACACCAAATCATATGAAGAGTTAATCTGAAGAGATACAGCTATGGCTAAATTCTCCAGGCCCACACGAAATGGTGGAGTTGCTTTGTTGAATAGGCGGGAATAATTGTGGATAGGCATATAAAACTATAACAGCGAACTCTGATGCAAATAGTAGTCAATAATCGCAATGAACAAACAAATAATGTTCTGCTGTTTAGTGTACATTCCACCACAAAATGCCCCTCAAGTACTAGTCGAGACTGGTGCCGACTACAAGTCGGCTACAAACAGGTAATCTAGCACAGACATATGACATACACATTCATTTGCAATAACATCGCTAACTCCATAGATCTAGTTAAGTCTAGTATCTGAATACCTTCTTCAACGAACAAGAAATCAAACAAACAGCAGAATTTCCACTGATGCACCATACAGAAGCCACATACAGGTTTGGACAGCTCAAAATGGGTTTAGCAAACATAGATGCTCTAAAACACAACTTGTGAGAAGAGAAAACTAGTACGTGCGGTAAGTACACAGTAACCGTTGTAGAGAAGCACTCCCCATACACAACAGCTATATAGACCCAAGTCACCTAGGAATTCACTCCAAGCTATACTGGTGCAAGTTAAATAAAACTGTGTCCTTATCTAAAACTTTAATAGAGACAGTGGCCATAATGGAACTCAAATCTGTCTAAATCATCCATAGAAGTAGGAGACAATAGAAGAGAATGCAAGTACAAGTCCACTTTGGGGCTAAAAGAAAAACCTGGCCAAATTTAAAGACAACTTTGACAAAGAAGAAGTTGACTTCCTTCTTAGAACAACGATCTCATGAACTCAATGCAGAAAGTAGAGAGAATTCCTGTAAACACTTCAAAAAAAGTTCTTTATAAAAACCAAGAGTAGGCCTACAAAGTCATTCGGTACAATATGATATGGTGAGGGGGGGGGGGGGGGGGCAATCATTGTATAGATT
>JAOQGN010000001.1:1021650-1039687 GCA_027564295.1 Himantozoum antarcticum
TACAAAAGTTAGATCACTGTGATGATTCTCAAAATACAATATATCTTTATAACAACACTCCAGTTTATGCAAATGCACTAAGTGCGGATATGTACAATGCCGGACATGGTACGCAACACTGACCACCCGCACGCTCCTTGTATGACGAGTTGGTCACATGGTGTTTAGTGTTTGGAATTTTGGGAACTTCCTTTTCAATGGCATCAGTTTGCCAGCGTTGCGTTTTGGGAACAGTTCTGTCTTGCAATACCGTTCCAACTGGTTGTGGACACTACATATAACGTTTTTTTTTTGAAACAAAACTAATTCGGAAATCAGACTGGATGGCATTCAAGGCATTCAGGTGAAGATTTATATGAATAATTTGTAAGTGAAATTCAGGCTGTTTGCAAGTAGTTAGACCCTGGGGGGAAAGGGTAGCAATTCCAACGTGGGCATCTCAAACGCTTGCAAATCACGTTGTAACCGACCCGTGCTTAACTCTACCGATTCTTCGATCTTAGCTTGCAAGTTTTGTTTTTGTTGTTCGCTGCCTTATCGATATTATTTGTACGCGTTCATGCAATAACAAAGCCAATCAAGGGGAGCCCACGGCACAGATGTTGGCGTAGCGGTTCGATGTGAGCAAAGAGGAAACCTGCAGATAACTCGCGTCATAGCTGCAAGATTAGACCGCTAAGCCGCTGTGACACGATGAATGTGGCTCCTCATACAATTATAATTAATCCTAGAAGCAATTGCATAAATTAAAATTGCTTCTGGGATCAATTTTATTCGGTGATGAAAATTATGTTCCTTGATTTGGTCTTCAATTGGGCCCAAAACCCGGAAAAAATATAATGGTATGAGGAGATGCAGGGGAGAGGTGAATTTCCGAAATTATTTTGAGACAATGAACTGTAAATTTACCATCCAAGTCATTTTCCAGACTGTCATATTTTGAGCTTTTAGATGCTGAAACCTTTTGACTAAAGCCAGATGCTTCATTTGTGGATATACATCACTTCGAACCTTGCGCATTTTATCCCCCACCCCCCCTCAAAAAAAAAATGCCGTACTGGTTATTACACCTAATCCTACAATTTTAGGGTTCAAATGGTGTAAATGAGATTGCACTTGTTTGCAAGGCATGTTTATGTGAAATGAACATATCCTATTTTATTACTCTTTCCCCAGATTTATTGAATTGCCAAGCATCATCAGCATAATTCCATATTTGAACGAAGAGTAGAAACACTAGTCTTATCCATATGGCTCTCTCATTGGTCATCCGGCTTAGGAGGGAACATAGCCCTATATCATATGCGATATAGTGATGGGAATTGTCCTACCACTTTGGAAAATTCATTTAGGATAATATATCCTATTAAGTTTCTCCTCATTGCTTGTCGTCATCGTACAGGAAAATCTGAACTTCCATGATAACTGCCAACAGCCAACCTATCCAAGCTTAACTTTGGCTCTGACAAAGCAAAATAAATTTATTGTCAATAGTAATGCAATATAATCGTTTATTTAACATTTAGATGCTCTGAAATGAAACATAATGAGTGGAAATAATATTGCATATAATTGTGTTTGGTATCTGTTTCAACGGGTATTCCCAATCTTAACTAACTAGATAACTCGTTGTTTGAAATTGAAAATTTGATATACGTATATATATTGTAGATGTTGCAGTAGCACCACCATCGATCTACTTGGAACATACCAAAATTTCCATTCAAGATAAAATCAAAGTAGCTGCGCAAAACTGTTACAAAGAAAGTAAAGGAGCTTTTACTGGTGAAATTAGGTAAACTCTGTTTTTTATTGTTGCAAAAATATGAGTTTATACCAACTTTGGACTCTCTGTTTTTCTCCCATTCTATCAACTGCTATAGCCAATATGCTTCTTTTAGCAATTTGTTTAAACCCCCCTGAGTTTATCTCTAAAAATGCCATCCCCATTCCTATCTAAATAATATAGTGGCCAATTTGAGTGGCCTGTTTGTACTCATCAGTCAATGTTTATTATGAGAATGCAGAATTAGTGTAATTAAGCTGGCACTTTTATCAACAGTGGCGTTGTTGGAAAAAAAAACAGTCATGATAACTTTGACTAATTACTGATAATAAATATTGTCATGCAATTTCCACTGAATCAATTTCTGTCAGTGACATTTTTCATTAAAGCAAAATATAGTGTCTGTAAGTTCTACTTGATTATCGAAATTCAAATTTGAATAGAGGCTTAACCTTGAGGTTCAATGAATTGATAAATCATTCTGATACCACTATGAAACAATTTTGAGCGCATACATCCTATAATGTGAGTTTTATGTAATTGTAGCCCTGCTATGATTAAAGATGTAGGACTTGAATGGGTAATTCTTGGCCATTCTGAGAGAAGACATGTGTTTGGGGAGTCAAATGAGGTAAATGTCGTATTATTTATACCAGGTAAACTAATGTAAGATCACTAAGATGTAGCTTCCACATATTTGACGTTATGCTTATAGATTTCCACAGGTTGCAGTTGCCTTCATTGGGCTAAAGATTTATTTACTTATTTATTTACTTTATTTACTTACTTACTCTATTACAAAATTGGTAGTTTTAATCTACTGGAATGGTAATTCATGAAGAGGTACCTTTAGTAATTGCCACATATTATAATTTTCTGCTAAATGCAGTAAAGAACTTGTCTCGCACGTATAGGAAATGATAAGGATAATAATTTTGGATTCATAGCCACTATACTGCTATATTGATTTCCAATCTGATAGGATATTCACTCTATTAATTTCTCAATGCCAATTTTGAAAACATAATCAGAAATAATATTATGTCACATATTTATTATCTACATTTGTCACATCCGTTGTATTATGCATTGTGTGACTGTTTCACCCCCATTTGAATGCTGCTTTTTTATTATTGTTATTTGGAGTTGTGCTCTATATATAGTTATTTGGTATAGAGAAGACAACTTCTTTTCTATTTAGAATAGTCTTGTCTGACAGTTTCATAACAATAACAACCTACATATAAACCAAGTAGTTATTATTATTCATTGAGTGACCATAATATTGATAATCACACTTTACGATTATTGATGAAATTAATAGAAATTGAATTTATGACTTCAAAGTTCAAATTATATTGAGAAAATTGAGTTAATCATTCGCATTTGAAACAATTTTTTTATTTTCATGCATCGTTTGTTATGTAATATGTTTACCATCGCGCCAATGTGACGAGTTTCGCAGTTTAGTAGTGATGTTATTTAAAATGAATAGACGAACAGACATTGCAACAACAAAAATTTCCAAGTCAAGTGTAGGTATTTGAAAAAGAAACCAGTTCTGAGGTAAATCATTTGTTTACCGCTCAATATTACGCAGAAGATCAATAGTCGACGTTGAGCAACTTGACTTCACGCTCAACATTTATGTCATAACTTTCAACAATGCTGATAAGCTTTTAGTAACTTTTAGGCTTTTAGGATGTTGACCAACATCTGAGGTTTGACCAGCAAGGTACACTACATGTAAGCTAATCATATTAAATCATAATGAAAGCAATACTATCAATAAATACCTTCCTAATATTACACAGTCAGAAGCAGTGAACATATTATACGTAGTACTGCCTAGAACCATCGGCTATGGAGTATTAGGGAGTAGGGATAGCTCAATGGAATGAGGACACGAACGTCACGCAGATGACCCGGGTACGATTCCCATGTGTGCCACTTTACGTGATTTGTAAAAAAATTAAGTGATTGTGGGACACTTCGGGCTATCAATGCTAAGAGCTTCTGGGCAACGTTCTGAACCTGAAATTTGCCTTGGTCTGCTCCAGCCCCTTAATTGAGAGCTAATCGGGCGCCGTAAACGGCAGACTTGGCTTCGGCCACAATATTTCTCACTTGTGAGACAGCAAACGGATTTTGACCCTTAACCTTAACCTGTTTCAAGCATTGGACGCTTGTTGCTAATACGATACCACTAGATTAAAACCTGGAGCCTTTTGATTAAAAGCCCACCTCGCTATATTATTCAGTCATCTAGTTACTGTTTACGCTATACATGTAATGATAGCCATACCACCGTTTGAGAGGATTCATACTCCTGTTATGTACTGTGCGGGTAACACATTGTATGTTATAATAACAGCTTATAGGTCAGAAGGTTGGACACGCACTTGCAGAAGGATTGAATGTCATTGCCTGTGTTGGTGAGCAACTTGTGGACAGGGAAGCTGGCAATACTGACCAAGTGGTGTTTGAACAAATGAAAGCTATCTCAGGTGTGTTCCTCTTCTTCGGTGATAGCAGGAATGTTTATTTGGGTTATTCTTGACTAGAATTGAGACTATAGTCTCTACCAGCAGCTTTCGTTCTTGTTGATGAATCAAATTATAATTTAAAAGTTCATAAGATATGCATTAATATTGCAATCAGCAATAAAATTCAACAGCAAATAAAATAGTATTATTTTTTTATGTTGTTTGGCCACACTTGCATGTACATCTAGATTTGAAAATAATGTGAAATTAACTAATTATTATAAATGTTAATGAACTGGTTCCATTCTACTGTTTATAATGAGAATGATAGAGGGATTAATATATTAAATATGGCTAATCAATTAAATTTATATCAAAAATAAAATTTTAAATCTAATAAAAATTAGATTTTCATGTTCTAAAAATGCCTTCTGTGATATTTTAGCACATGTTGCTAAATTGCTATAAATTTATATAGTGTAGTTTGAAAATGATTCAAAGATTTTTGTGCCAGTCGCTAACAGAGCCGTATGTTGCTCTGGTCACTAAATATTGTAAACATACGTAATAAAATTGGACTGTCACAGACACTCATTACCAGGGTTGCAACGCTTAAAACATGACTTGTTTAAAACAATGTTTTTTCGTGTTTAAATTAGCAGAAAAAACAACTTTTCTAAGTGTTTTTTTTTCAAATAACATAATATGGGTGCAAAATAGTGAGAAGCGGATAATAGACCGTTTTAATTTGGATAAAAGCATTTGCTATTGCGTGGTGGAAGTCCTTACTTGTGAAGTGGAAGTGGTGCAAATTCCGCCTATAGAAGTTCATGAATGCTATAATTTCTAGAGGTTGATGACTGCCGTGTGCTCATCAGTGAACTTTGAGTGAGTCTTCTCTACATTTGGCTTGCTTCACTCAATATTGAGGAACTGACTAGGTGTGGAGAAGACTGGTAAGCTGGTCTTCTTATACAGAATGCTTAATATATAGATTTTTCTTACATGTCCAGTACATATAATTATTATTAAATATAAAACGTTTTAAGCAATAAAAAAACAGTTTTAAACAAAATAAAACATTGTTTGTTTTTTTGTTTTTTTTAAATTGTGTTTTTTCCACGGACTCACACTGTTTAGCAATGCAATAGTTCCCATTCCGTTTAACACATACACAATGTGATTGAGTGTGGGGTGTGGAGTGTGAGAACCCATACTACATTGTGAGTAGGTAAGGCTGACGGGGCTATGCTGGGGCTGTGTTCAGGTGCTGCTGCCTCCTGATTATATGTTTGTATTTATCCACCTCAATGATTAGTGATAAGATTGCTATAGCATGTAATACTAGCGACACACTAAATACGACACACTAAATAGGGGAGAAAATATTTACTCTTTGATTACTTTACCATGAATGGTCTGTCTCATGCTGTCCCATGTGTCTCATGCTGTCCCATGTGTCTCATGCTGTCCCATGTGTATCATGATGTCCCGTGTGTCTCATGCTGTCCCATGTGTCTCATGCTGTCCCATGTGTCAAATTAATGTCTTAAGATTAAGCTGGATTGTAATGTCTCCATAAAATGTATTTCACTTTCGTTATTGCCGTGTCATAATGTATATGTATATCTAAGAATAATAATCATTATTTTAACTTGCAGAGAATGTAAAGAACTGGTCACATGTTGTCATTGCCTATGAACCTGTTTGGGCTATAGGAACAGGCAAGGTGAGCTATTTTTAATCATTACATCGGATATCGGATATATAATTAGTACCCCAGGGGTCCTCATACTACGACACATGAAAGTGCTACAGGCTACGCAATTAAGTATGGCCAACTGCCATCATAAGATCATCTGCATGTCGCTGCCAGTAGCTACTGCCTTCAGCCTAATCCTTTTTCCATAGACTATTCGCCAGTAGCTGGAATACAAAGTTGAGATGACTCAGTAAAGACACGTGTGCCTTGAGGTATTGCCAGCGTTAGCATTTAGTGTAACCTGTTGTAAGCTCATTCATGCCATTATATGAATCCTAATTCATTTCATATGCAACATAGGTGAATATTTGTGTAACTGCATACTTCTCTTCTTTGACAAATGAATTCTTGGAGTAAAGCCTATGAATGATTGTTGTTATGGAGTGCTGCAAAATGATCAACGCTAGCATGTGTTTGTAAATTTGGTGAATAAATTATAGTTCGATGAGCAAAGTGAGATGTTGGGAATCTATAAAGCAAATAATTACATTATAAAGTCTGTGGCTCTTTTGCGCCAGGATGCACATATGGTTAATGATGATTAGGTTGTGAAACTGGGAATAGCCGTAATTACTGCTTATTTGCTTGTATATTAATTAACCATTATACTATTGATTACGTTGTGATCACATTAGACCATAATACATTTGATTATCCTATCATTAATTACTCCATCACACCCTGTTACAGTGAAACTACTTTACGAAATTTAATGTTTTACTTATTGAAATGGATGTTTCTCTATTGTTAGAAATATCTGGTATCTATTCTAATACAACTGAAACAATGATTGATCTTTCGTAGAAATCAAGTTTTTGTTATCGTGATGTCATGGGTTATACATGTAATTGGCATTTGTATTCTGTATAGTGTACTGCTTGTTCATTGATACAGGTCGCCTCACCAGAACAAGCTCAGGAAGTACACAATGACCTCAGGAGCTGGCTATCTGATACTGTATCAGTAGATGTGGCACAGACTACCAGAATTATATATGGAGGTACATATCATAATATACATATGTGTATCATAGCCTTATGGTTTGTAGGCATTAGCAGTTACCAGGAGGCGCATCCAGCAATCCTAATGT
Source organism: Himantozoum antarcticum (assembly GCA_027564295.1). NCBI lineage: Eukaryota > Metazoa > Bryozoa > Gymnolaemata > Cheilostomatida > Bugulidae > Himantozoum > Himantozoum antarcticum. The sequence goes on from JAOQGN010000001.1 coordinate 1,028,775, forward strand.
ATCTTTCTATGGGATGGCCACTTGGCCGGTTCTTGCCTAATTGACACCAGACATCTAATACAACAGTCACATTATACCAAAATCATGTGCAAGATTAGCAATAAGTTGCTGATTGTTGAACATAATTTAGTATTTAGCTCTCATGTAAATTTTGTTGCCATTAGCTTCCGTTCTCATCGTGCGAAGTGGGAGCGATTGACAATAAACTGGGGTGTTATTCAACCCCTCCTACTAACAAGCCTTATCTTTCTCAATTTTGGCTGAATTGGCAAAGATTTAATCTGTCGCTTAATAAACGCTTTGCTCCTCCTTTTCAAATGCGCTATAATAGTATGTTGTCATCTGTCCAATAAATAATTCATCAAGCATTATTATATCTTTTATTGAACGATATCATTCGTTTTTAGTGTTTTTGGGTGCATTGAGTTCATGATTCATATTCCTAGGGAACTGCTGGTAATCTTTAACTTTATTCATCATATTCGGGCTTAATCAGTCTTATCAGCGTCATATAAAGTTTAGTTTAGTTTATTGAATACATTCAATATCATAAAAAACAGTAATGCTAATATGATGAAAATTAATGCTTATACAAGTATATATAAAAAGGATTAAGATTTGTTAACATGTGACAAAATTGGGAAAAAACTTTATTCTCTTAGTTGTACGAGCTTTAGTTGGTTGACATAATGTAGGGATCCTGAACGATGTTCTGTACTATTTAATTTAATATGACAAATGAAACTGGTGTATGTTGTGTTCAATATTTATCAATATTCTTTGGCTCTGGCTAAAAATGAAATCACTAATACAAGTACAGTAAAATGTCCGAACCCATTTGCATTCATGCCTACAACTTGCAATTGCATCATGAGATGTTGCTTTGCATTTCCTTTACGTATTACAAAAAAGACATGGACATCAGATCATTTATACCATCTAAATGGTATGAATGATCTGATACTACTGTGATGATATGCTGCAATTCCAATCGTTCCGATAGCTGAATAGCCGCGCCTCATCTCAATATCCATTCTTTACCCAACGTCATCAGTAAGGGCTATATTTGTACTAAATACCTGCAGTTATCCATCTCTAATGATGTATGTGTAATCATTCGCCTCTAATTATTCATGTAGTGTAATCAATAAATATAACCCAGCGGTTTTCATACATGGCTTTCACCTGCTTGCTGGGCGGAACGCGACGTCACAAATTATAATATTGAAATATTGATGCAACGGAAACACAAGTTCTGAAACACACAACTCAAACACTAGGACTTCTACTGAATGCTTATTGACAATGCCATTCATTTGCTACACAACTCTGACCAATATGAAAATAAAATGTTTATTTTTTAAACACTTGTTGTACATATGGGTGCTGTCAGATAGCCCAAGTTGAGGTTTGTAATTTGTATGTGTGTCCAACTCCATTCACGAAAAGCAAATAATTATAGTACTATCATTATAATTATGCCATTAGGAATAATACCAACAATTCACCATCATCAAGTAAGCAAGGGATGAAAATCGGTTATCATGTAAAAATGGCTACTAACGGCCTAAGCATCCTGAGCAAATGACAATATATTGTAGCCCAACGGAATAGTAAGGTAATTTTCCAGTTTTTTCCCTTGGGGAAGCATCTAGCATCTTATGTAAAAATGAAGCAAATTAGTGGTTCTAAATATGTTTCTTTATTACTCGTCAATGTTGTAATGTTGATAGAGATGGTTATTGCATCGCAATAATTATTGCATCGCAATCATTATTAAAATCATTGAAGAATTATCGAAATTATCTGTAATGCAATGATGAAAATTGAATGAAATCTATACTCTGATATTCTCAGACACCATGAGTGGGTCACATTGGTTAGGTGCTAAATGCCTAAATCAAATTGCTATAAATAATAACTCGTCTTTGCAATCACAATCAACCTTATAAATTATTCACAGCAATTGGTCATGTTTTTAGCTGGTGAATGCTTAGCCTTTTTTTCCATTGTATAGAGATAAGTAAGGCATGAATATTGCTCAATAACTATCCAATGTAACCCACAAAGCATTCTGAATACTATGCCTGCAGGCAATCACGGCACTCAGTGCCTGCTAAATATTAAAAGATTTGAAAGCAAGTGCTAATTTTCAGAGGCTATGAAACTTATTGAAAGCTGTCTCTACGATAAAGACGGTTCTTTTTAAACGAGTTTTTGAGAGTAGAAAGGCTGCTCCAGATGTTTTAATTGTTAACACTGCAGTTAGCATAACACCGCAGGCCATTAGTCCGTTCCTTAATAGCATGCGTTCAAATTGAACAAAAGATGGACAATAATTAGAAACTGTTACCTAAGGCTCTTCCCCAGCTATTATATTATCTATGAGCTTATCACTCTGTCAACAGGATACATGTGTGCATCAAATATCAACCAACGACCACCTTTGTCAACTTTTGAAAGATATTTAGAACTAGTGGACCGAGGCATTTTTTATCATTTGATCTCATGCTAAGGCGCACTGATATTTTCTTTCTTATTGGAGGTGATGCTGGCTGGCTTTGGTTCTTGCTCAATGTTGATCTATGTTTATAATAATAATAAGATATCCCGGAGCTAAAACATCAGTTTCCACAAATCTATGATGACTACACTGATAAAAAGAATAGCTTGAAATAACGAATTTAGTTGTGTCAATTTGTAATATAATTTGCCCTCGGGTAGCAAAGACCGTGTGACTTTATGGTTTTATTACATACGGGATCATTTGTTAGAACTGCCTGATGAACATAATCTGATGTCACCTATCACAAGCCTGGTGCTTACTGCACACAATATTTCTCCGTAAAAGTGTTATCAACTCATAATTCATTCACACCGACACTTCAGCTGGAGTGCTATTACCAAGCATGTGCTCTCTTGTTGAGGAAGCTAACTATTATACAGCTAAATTGCTCATTGTCATGATTTTCACTCATCAATGTCAAGAATGGGTTGGCAATAACAGCAGGCTACATCTCTGAGCACTTTTAAGAATGTTGTTGTTATGTTTATGTTCATTTTCATTTTTTGACTTGCATTATATATTTATGAGATTATTCCCTTTGTGTTGTAGGATCTGTCAATGGTGCTAACTGTAAAGAGCTGGCTAAGCAGCCTGATATTGACGGCTTTCTAGTAGGTGGTGCTGCCCTGAAACCAGAGTTTGTGGATATCATCAATGCTAGGCAGTGAGAATATGCTGCTCCTGCTAATATCAAATAGACATGACAATTCCTGTTTATCTCTTCATAACCAGTTTGACTAATAAGCAGTTTTGTGGTAATAGTGAATAAAATGCAAAGCAAAAGCTATTGCACCTATTCAACTTTTTAAAATAAAACTTGTTGTTCTAGTTGGTAAGGTCATGGTGTGGAATTGGGTGCTGATCTTGTGAGATACAAAGTACTTAACTTTGTAGTTATTGACCAACGTATTTAAAATGCTGTGCGACTGACATCATAATATATATTTTGCACATTTATCTGTCTTTAGCTGGTTGCCATTGTAATGTTGTAACAAAGGATGCTATTTTAGAATTTACTTTGTATACATGTATTTTTGTATATTGCGTATTGAAACACGATTTCATAAATACAATGTCAGAAATTTAGTTTCTAATTTATATAACCAGCTTCTTTTTGTTTTATCAGTCTGCAATCTGCATTAAATACTAATAGCAATATTTCCCAATATTGGTCAGTGTCCAACTGGCGTGAGATATTCTGGCCTGACTGTCATATGAGACACAAAACCTCTGTTTTGTCTCCAAAACATGTTTGTAATTGATAACTGAGGGCATACTGCCTCAGGCTAGTTGATTTGGTGCTTTAAATCATTCCTCCGTGTTGGGAGTATAAGCTTTGGCAGCTGTCCACAAACATCAAGCAATTCTGGACAGTGGAAATGTATCAATTTGTTATTTTATGAGCAGCAAACATCAAATGATCTAAGACTAACTACTGCAGTGTTCATTTTTTACAAGCTTCAAAATATGAGACAATATTATCTAGCATATATTTTTTATCTACTAGCCTAAGGCTAGTTGAAGAGACCGCTGAGACTCACAGGCTCCATTATTTATTGGTTTCAAAATACTACACAGGTTTATTTTATGATAGCCCCAGGGTGTATAATAAGTTTGTTATTTCAGAAGGCTAAATGAGGCTTGAAATAGTTGCAAGACAATATTCTTTGACTTCATGTTTGAACTTTGTTTAATACGTGCTGAGCACCATGTGGCAGGAGAGGGTGGGTATCATCCCTCCAGTACAATGGTGATCACGCAGACTTCAGCTCAATAATATCATATAGAATGTTGGCTCAGGAGTTTGTTGTAAATAATTTATTGGTGTGAAAGGTACCCGGCTAAACAAACTAATAGGCAGATGCAGACCACCCTCGTTGCATAAAGGGATTGGATAGAATAATTTAAAACGAAGCAAATATTTAGTTACCAAATTAAAAAAGGAAATTTTGCTGTGTATGATATTTGTAGTGCATCAGACTGCAGTATCGCTATCATATTACTACACTTGAGAAAGATGCTCGAGGCAATTCACTGTGACACCCAAAGCCATGACATTCTCTGTTAAATAATCCAATCACAATTCAACCCTGAAGCCAAATGACCTGGGATCCATACAACATGTGTTTACACTTATTGGGCTGCTTCACATACAAAGCGCATATTGTTAGCTGCAGTTCCCACTCCACTTGGGCTATTTTAATATATCTTACACTACCACAATTATTCATTTATCTGAACACCAGCAAAGTTGTAGCTAGGTTATTTTTTATAGAGCAGGGTCATTGGCTCAATGGTTGATGCAGTATTAACTACACTGTTTCTTCAGCGACAACAGCAAGTGATGAGAAATATCGAGATGCAGTCTGAAAGGGAAATTAATAATATGAGCAGCATTTCACCAACATCGTCGAAACAAATTAAAAGGTAAGAATTTCTATTTTCAGCAAACTACTGTATAATATCATTTTTACCAGTGTCAATAGAGGTGTATCAATGATCAATCGCATTCTGGGCCATTCTGACATTAGAAGCTAGGTATCTGATAGTAGTCTCCCATAATAATTAGTCATTAGATCGGTGTGTGTCGCAAATGCATTATGACCAACACTTGTACAATGGTGCTTACTATATCATTGAAACTATCACTACTAGCACAAGCCAACAGTTCGACTTTAGTCATAGCAGATGGGTGGGAGGCAGGATCTCTACACCGGTTTAGCTGTGTGTGCTTCTGTGTCGCTTCAGCTACATGAACACTATTATTTGATAAAAAGCGTTCTAGAATCACTTTTGTCTGCTGTACTTGGTTTAATTTTGGCAGTGCACCGGTATCTAATCTAGACACTATGATACTTTGTACTGTGCATATACCACGGATTCCACTACCAATACAGCACCAAATTTAGAAAGGCATTGGTATTTGTTGGAACTTGTGTACAGCGTCTGTGTTGTATGGTGCTACAGTGCAATACTTCATTTGCATTAATAATATATATCTGCTTAAATTACATATTGGAAAGGAAGAGTCCAATATCAAATCTCTCTGGCAGCAACACATCCTCTACCACATGTATATTGCTAGCACTCGTCTATACATTTTGATTGTAGTTCAAACAGCACACCATTCGAACACACCACTCACTCCTTTTATAGGAACAGCTATAACAGACCACCAACATCCAGTCATAGAAGCAATAATATCAACCTCTTTGGAAGCGCTCATTGCAGCCAGAGCCATATATTAAGTGATGACTCTTATAAGCATATTTAAATTGGCTGAATGCATGTAAGAGATAGAGATAGATCTCTTATATGGCTCTGATTGCAACCAGCTTCCAGTTCAAACACATTACATAATACTGTATTATAGTATCTAATTGCGCTTATGCAGTACAGATTGGTCATCGTAACTAAAATATATATTATCCATCTTGTAGGGAAAATGGTACGGCGAGTATTCCACCCTCGACAGCAACAAAGAGAACCTACACGCCTGAAAGTGGACACTATCCTGTAATGACTGGCGTTCCTAAACCAGCGATACCGACAAAGCTCACAGCCCCTGTTCACATTGACATTGGTGGTACTATTTACACATCCTCCTTGGAGAATCTCACCAAGTAAGATTGATATTCATATATTTAAAGACATTTATAAATAGCCAATGCTGCTATAGAATCCGAATCAAGTTTTCAAAATAACATTTCAGATTAGACCCGTAGGCTAATAAAAACTTCTGACAAAAACATTTTATAATCTACAGGGAGGAAATCTCTATTCATACACAATGCACAGCCTGGAGCACACTAATAATGCTGTCAAATGTGTTATGAGAATTGCTTAGTGTGGCCTGTGATGCTGGAGGGCGTAGTATAAGGCTGTGCAGAGTAGTTACAGTCGGCTGTCTCAGTCACGGCCTCTATATAGCTGCTAGCTGTGGTGTTGCAGTATATGGCAACTTTTCAAAGTGCTTGCCTTTAAAGTATACCCTGCAGCTGCAGGTCATGTTTTCAATTGGCGTTAAATTGTTCAAACGTATCTGCAAGGCATCTTATCACCTAAGGGCAAATAACTTCCTTTCTATGCTTGGTTAATTTTGGTTACTATTGCACTGGAAGCTTGACTGGAGGCAGTGCACGTGTGTGTTATTGATTGCCCTCTCATATTTTAGGTATCCGGATTCAAGACTAGCTAAATTGTTCTCAGGAGAACTACCTATTATACTTGACACCATGAAGCAGCATTATTTTATTGACAGAGACGGACCATCTTTCAGATATGTATTACAGTTCTTGAGATCAGGCAGGCTAACTTTACCAGACAATTACAACGAGGTAGAAATACTCTTACACGAAGCTAAATATTATGAGCTCCACAGTCTAGTTGAAGCAATTGGTGAACAAAAGTCTAACAAATCTAAGAGACCTCAAGAATGCCTAACAATAAGCATGTGCCCGGATCTGGGCGAACGAATATGTCTGAGTGGCCGTAAATCTACAATAGAAACACTCTTCCCCGAATTAGCAGCAACAATCGGTGATTCCAGAAACTCTGTATGGGCAATGGACAGTGATCATGTCATAAGATTCCCAATTAATGGCTTTTGCAAACTAAACTCAATTCAAATATTGGAGAAAGTGATGAACAGTGGTTTCACCATAATTACCAGTAATGGGGGAGGGGTGGAAGGCCAACAGTTCAGTGATTATTTATTTGCACGAGATTTATAGTAATGCAGTCATTAAGATTATTGTATTGCAGATTATGAGCACAAAGAGATTTGTTTATAAATTGTAATTCGATTTATTATAGAAAACTAACATTACTGTCTATTTTTGATGCACAACACGCATACTATTATAATACTACATGTAAATATTTTTGTTTAATATATACATGTAAATCTTTGTTCATAATTGTATGAAGGTGTGATGCATGTATGTCAATTTGAAACCATTGCACTTTACTACAAGAATTTAATAATAAACAGTATCAGAAGGAAATTTTGAAAAATGAACATAACAAGTAAGCTTCTGCCAGCGTTAAACAAAAGCATAATAAGTAATGGATCAGTATTCAGCCAGTTAGTCGTCCTTACTATTATATGCAATGGCAGTTCATAATATTCGTTAAATAGTAATAGTGTTACACATAACATCGTACTCAAATATCTTACTGGCACATGGCTTATGCACCCTGTACTTCTATCAACAAACTCTCTTTATGTGCCCGTACTTGCACTAAGTGCACATAAACTCTATCCAAGCCAGACTGGAGTGGAGGAATGACCTTCTATCAGACTGTCGCAGTGGACATTTAGTGATAGTGACTTGAGACCCCCATCATTATTACAAATACTATATACAATGTACATCCTACATGGTATAGCTTACATGGGTAGTCTGGTGTCACTACGAATTGGTAGAGATGGGCTACAAGAATAAACAATTTAAAATATATACCCAACTATAGGAACACAATTCTAGACTGCAACAATAAGGATTGTAAAATATACAATATGCACCTAAATTACTGGATGAATATGATAAAATTATGGGATTCAATCAGGATTTATTGCTCAGTAGAATGGACTTAATGGTAATAAAATATAGTAGAAAGTAAAATGAATGTGAACAACCATTCACACTTAATTCAAAAACATCAGTCGATGTGATGATGTGATGACTAGTATCATGAATCGCAAAGATTTTCTCACCTTTTTGACAATTCCAGCATCTTTAAAGTTGTAATCGTAATCAACCCATGCTTGATTACCCCGTCTTTGACCTAGTTAAAATATACAAAACAGAATAATAGCAAAAGAATTTTTCAGTTATTTTACATAGTAACTAGTAAGAAGGTACAAATCTTAGTACATGACATTAATTTTCATATAATTATATAGGCAAATCTTGCATTCATGTAAAGCCTCATCCCAAACCATTGCACCTTTTTTTCTCAGACCATTAATTGCAGCCGATGGGAAAAAGTATCATTTGTAAGAATATGACATCTTTGCAATAGTGCTTAACAACTGTAAAGACATGGGTTCGAGTCTGACGTGTCTCCAGTACTGACGACCTGGAGGTTTTGTCCAGTAGACGGTTTTCAAACTTGTCAATCAAGCTAATAATAATAACGCTCAATGCGTAGTGGGTTTCCCTCGACTAGCTCTCGGATTACCACTTAGAATAACAATAAGAGCACGATATTATTATTATCTGGTTCAGTTGGAGGGTAACATACTGTTGCCAAACTTGACACCGTACACTGTGTTTAGCTACAAAAAGTGGGGATGGTTGCGCATACAATTTAACTGTGATGAGGATTATTTCCAATAAACGAGTGCAATGCAAAATGTGCACTTTGCCTAGTGAAAATGTGGATGCAGACATATTTTAAACATGATGTATGCAAGATAAAAGTTGTGTTAAAGATTAGGCATCACATTCCAAAGGACTACTACCACTGTAGTAAATACAAACAGTGTAGGTATTTTATGCCAGAGGCATGCATACTAATCAGTTGATGGATAATGCCTTGTGTCCCCTGTCAGAACAATGGGCATTTACAATCCAATCATGTAGGAATTGCTATCAATTACTGCACTTGCCAACTATGATCATAGATAAACAGTAATTTGTGTATTAACATACGAATGTATAAGACAGTGCAGAAGCAACGCAATGGACCATTGACAACAACAAAAATATTGCCGCTCTCCTCTCCACATATTTACACCGCTAACATTTTCAGCAAAATTATTAGCTCATTACTACATACACATTTTGTAATACAACGCCTGCTTGTCACTAACCTCTGCTCTGGCCATCACCAGATGCTGAACCACGTCCTCTATATCCACCGCCTCCTCTCCCACCATGATAACCACCACTTTGCTGATGGTAGTTCTGTCTTTGATCTCTACCCTGGTTGTTATATTCAGTATTTTGTTGGTTATAACCTGAACCATTGTTGTAGTTGTTGTATCCGCCCCTATAACCCCCTCTGTGGTATCCTCCTCTGTATCCACCACCACCTCTACCACCACCACGATAGTAACCACGGTGGGCAGAAGGCTGTCCAAATGTCTCTCTATTTACTTTTCGCTCCTCTCGCCAGTTAGGCCGTATCGATTTTCTATAAATATTTGAGGAACTTTGTGAACCAACATGGTTATATACTTATATTGATGGAAAATTAGCAAAATTATGAAAATTGGTCTAATCAGTTAAGCATACTAGAGAATAATAATTATTATGTTTATGCAGCAGTTAAGCTAAATCTGCTTAGTAATTATCTAGTTAGTATTATCTAGCAAATTATTATATAGTAGTGGTGGTTAGTGTACAGTCTGAATACAATCGTACTTGCAGTCAAGTACAGCAACGCAAAGTGCCATATTGCGTGACTTACCCATCTGCTCTGTCTGTAGCTTCACAGCTTATGTTATCAAAGAACGATTTGGTTTTATTATAAAACACCGGTTCAATCTCCTCATCTGATTCTCCTCCCACATCTCCATTTATTTCCACTGCACACAAAATAAAAAGAACAATATTTACTTTGAATATTGGTAATAATACATGTACAATGTTGGTTGTTCTTTGGCTACAGCAGTCCAGCTTTTGTGAAAGTTTGGGGGTTAACCACGGTAACAAGACAACACTATGTGCTACACAAATATACATGTAGTTACAATTAAACAACAGCCAAAAATATCTACCTAGTGCTATCTAATACATACATAGCGACCATCGAACCCTAAGAAAGGTAAGGGAGTTATAAGGACAACTTCATATGTATCGATATTGAATAACGGGAATAAATTAATTAGCCCCTACAATAAATAAACTAATCAATTTATGTTATAGTAGATTAGATAGGTTTTAATCTCTAAAGCTCTAAGTTCATAGAGCGCTTTACAAATATATGAAATAATAATAATAATAGAAGTGAAATCTAACGTGATAATCATAATGTAATAAGTATGGAGAAATCCGGCCCTATTTAGTGAACCAAGTAGCAACTAATTTCAAAGCAAATTGCTAAAAATATGTGAGCCGGCTCACTGTACACTACCACAGGATATCATTGTAGAGTTCCCGGGCTGTGTTGGGATGGATTTGTGCTGTGTTTGATATACAAATAAAATGAAAGAGATATGAATTTTAAACATCAGTCAATAGCGATTGCCGTCTAATACCAGACAATGCTTACAATATATCGAAAATCTACTATTAACTCTTTCGCTACGGACTTATTGTTCAAAATTTTACATGCCTCACTTTATTTCAATATTCTGAGAGAAGTTGCATAGCTGGAGCTTTGAAATATAATAAAA
>JAOQGN010000001.1:1044306-1057265 GCA_027564295.1 Himantozoum antarcticum
AAAAGTCAGGATGAGGGAGGCCATTTAATAATGCTTGAGGTATTTTTTAAGGGGAGGGACAAGGAATTTTAATAACCCCAAAAATAATGATGAGGGGGGTAACCTAGATCTAACAATTGATTTGGTTTGGCCTAAAGTAATTGCACTGTAGTTGGCCGGATGCGAGCATGCGATAAGAGGATATGGTTTGCAGTATCTGAGCCCTTTCGCTACGCTATATAACAACAACAGGCACCCGCTTTTATACGCTCCATAAGTATTGATGGAGACTTTGTACCAGTACAAATACGACCACTCTGAGAATTGGTCGGATGGGAAAAGAAAAGCAGTTTCGGTCACACTAATAGACTGATGACCGTAGAAGAAATCAAATCGGTACTTGGTCACACTGATCAAATGAGGGCCGTGTAATAAATCATGAGCAGTTGTGTTACAAGTTCTGACGCTAGAAATGGATATACGATGCAAACTGCATAGTATTTGCTACTACTAACCATTTGCATTCATCTCCTCTTTACCACGTTGTTCTGCTCTGGGGAAGCTGATTGCACTCTGGTTATTTACTCCTACCACAGATGCTGAAGATATTGGGCTACAAGACTTAGAATGAGATTCAGGACTTCGTTTTGAGAGATCATAGGGCTCAGCAGATGTTCTTCTGTATATAAAATAGCAATTCAATAATTGAAAATATATTGAAAAATATAATATTGCTATGCACTACGTCATCACTCTGTGTAAACTTTAGCCGCAACTTTGGCCACTAAGCACCACTAACAGCAGCAATACTGTTGCGGCTGTTCTGTCATAGCAAGACGCTATACATGTACAAGTACAGTTATATAATCAGAATTATTGCTATGATGACATGACATGACGACATGACATAGTGTCTACTATTTGTTTTGAAAGTTGCAACTGTCTAGTTCACTGATACTTTCGTAAGCGAGTTTAACGAGGACCTAACTGACCTGTGTGACCTGACTGTGGGACCTAACTGACCTGTATGACCTGACTGTGGGACCTAACTGACCTCTGTGACCTGACTGTGGGACCTAACTGACCTGTGTGACCTGACTGTGGGACCTAACTGACCTGTGGGACCTAACTGACCTGTGTGACCTGACTGTGGGACCTAACTGACCTGTGTGACCTGACTGTGGGACCTAACTGACCTGTGTGTTTGTTCTGAAGTTATAATAGGTTCTGGCTTTGCCTCGGCCATCTGTGGAAATCCCGCTGTGGGCATTGGCATCATACCTCCAGCTGCCGGAAAAGATCTGCTGAACTGAGCAGCGGCAGCAGCTAGTGGGTTTAGGTGCGGTGGAAAGGCGGCACCCATAGCTGAGAGAATAGATGGGTTGTCAAAGGCTCTTCTCAGTGCTAGATTGTAACTTTGCATGAGAACCATGTTATTTCTTTCAATAAATTTGCGAATATCAGAGTCAGATTTGGCTTGGTTTGGTTGAGGTTGGTTGTTGATATCCTATAATAATATAAGCACAAAAATTAGTGACATAATATATGGTAGTTGCTCTCCCCTGCAAATCAAAAATTGTTTTCAGATGATGTGGATCACTTCGCAGTTCAACCAGCAGATTAGTCCAAAATCTCTTCCTGACATAGATGAAAAGTGTGGAGTGCTTGGAGACAGCCTATCACTAATAAAACTATATCTTCATGGACAAATACGTGTAAATGACATTGCCACGTTAGTCGTGGTACCCTCATGTGGTATGTAGGTACACTGTGACTTGGTGACATGTGACACTTATACATTGTGATGGTTGCGTGATTATTGAGATTCCCAGTTTCAACGTCTTATTAAATACTGACTGTTCTATCAATGTAGTTATTAACACTTATTAGGTGCTTTCGGTATAGCTTCATGTTCCAGGACTCGCGTGTAGTGAATGAACGAAAATATGTTGATAATAATATAATCAAAATGCATATGAAAGTGCCTGCTTGGAAAGGACAACTACTGACCAGTTCTAGAGGGTGTGCAAAGCATGAAACTCAAAATGAACTTGCACTGTAGTTGGCCGGATGCAAGCATGCGATAACAGGATATGGTTTGCAGTATCTGAGCCCTTTCGCTACGCTACATAACAACAACAGCGTTATATAGCCCTTTTATACGCACTTCCGAAAATGTACGAAGAAGAGTAGTTGTAATTGTGTCGGGATTTTCCCCAGGACAGGCAAGTTCCATTTTGACTCTTGAATTTCAATGAAGTGGAAGGTGTTATAGCATTTGGTAAGTCGCCAGGCAGCTCACTTTCATCAAATGCACGGAGCTCGTGTGAAGCTTGCCCAAAAGCGCCTATTGTTTAAATAACTTATCGAATAATAAGAATAAAATTCATTTATAAGCAAGATTGGAAAGCACTCGGACACAAACAATGTTCATATTACTCTTTGAAGTTTGAAATTTATAGCAAAATATAAGGATTGCTAATATTATCATTTAATATTATTAATTATCACTTTTTACTATGGTTGCTAAAAATTATTTTTTCAGTGATTGTACAAACCTTGAACACAATGACACTCGCTGCTTATATTTCACTGCATGTATATGGTACTTCAAAACAATCCAAGATCACTAGTATATAATATCACGCCAACTTAGAACATTAGAATTGTTTTTTTTTAATTTATAAAATAAATCATGTACGTTACATATTTATTGTAGCTTGGAAGCAATAAGAAAAACGTTGTGGTTTTCCGTGTGCTGCCAATCTATCAATGTAATTGGCTAACTGTAGTCAAAGCAGTTTATGTATTTCTATTTCTCGATTCAGATGCTCTCCCTATACACGTTCGCTGACACCCATCATACAACCCCCGCCATTGATGAACTATACCCTATACCAAAATATGTTGAAGAAGTATTGAGACCAGCAGAGTTGACTAGAGAGTTGTAATGGTGATATGATTTCACGGAGAAGCAATGCTATATTGCTAATTGCCACACATAACATGATAATTATGTTACATTTATCATAACAGTAAATGTGATCTGTTCCATAAAACGGTTACTAGCCATTATTATATTGTTATGAAGCTACAATGCTGATTCGGGCAAACAGCCATTAACTAGTGGAGCAATGTCGCTACACGATTGCACACTATTGACTCGGTGTTTACAGGGAAAAATTAAGTTAATTTCCTGGGCTGTTAACATTTTCGGGTTGACCTAGTCCTAGTCGAGTCATTGCAGTTTGTTGATTGCGGTGGGTGAGATAAATCCCCTCTCGCTTTGTGGTCCTACCTTTTCTCATTGTGTAAAAAAAATGGTAATGGTGATGATAAGAATGCTATGTACAGGTCAAAAGTTCTTTGCTGGTCAACAAAATTCTTTACAGCGATGAGCCAAAGCATAACACACAATCTTACAATCACATTAATATGCCAACCTTTGAAACAAACTGACCATGTGCTCAGATGTAACCGAAGATTGAGAGACAAATGTTTTTACATGTCAATTTATACCTGTAGAGATTTGGTATCTTGTAGCAATAATTCTTGAGATATATTTCTAGTTTCTGCAAAGCGAATGAACTGTTGAAGGACAATGCCTTCCTCTTCTCTAGTTGTGATACAATATTTCTCCAAAACTCTGCCACTTGGATCCTAAACAATTAATTATAATATAACTAAAGAATGGCAATGAATAATATTAAATTTATTATGTTATAGATTTGCTGATAAGATGGTTGGATACATGGAAGTTAATTATTGCACTAATGTGCTGAAAATAATTGATAAACCAGGATTTGTGGTCTGGATGCTCTAGTTTTTGAGGTTGGGTCACCAAGTGATTGGAATTTGTTATTAATCGGTCTGTCTTTGTAAAATTGTGGACAATCTTAGTTATGTCTAAATTATAATGTAGGCTAAACAGGGAGGCTGGAGAAATGCAATCAAAGACATTTCTTTGATGAAATTAAATTAAATATCATTATATTTCTGTTTAGTTTAGAGTAATCACAACTTTTCACAGACTGGTATAATTAGTGGTTATTTACACAACCAATAAATAATTTAAACAACATCTAAAAACTCCTCTTTAGTGCAAGAATTGATTGACAATAATACAATATCCAGCAGCATTCATATTTATATTTTAAATATATCAACTAATTAATCATTAAACATAAGAAGATTTTTACCTGAAGAATATAGCCCCTGGCATAGTCCTCATAGGACCATCCAAAACCGTGCAAAATTTGTAAAACTTCCTCATGTTGCAGGGCCGAGAACAGTCTATCCAATGACATCTTCAGTCTTATTGGTATTGCCTGACATCCATATAGCACTAGACTGGCAATGTCAAACACAATGCTTGGACTGATTGGCTCCATCTGCCCTCCAGCACCAGCAAATGGATTAGATGATGAAATGAGCTTATCCACCGCTACAAGACAGAAATAGTAAGAAATAATACCAAAGTTAGACCGTGTAACACAGGGGAGATGTCATACATGTATATAGATTGGATAGAAAAAGTAGATAGCCCTACTATATATTGCATCAGATTTGTAACACAATGGTAACTTGTTACTGCTCCAAACATTATTTCATATGTAATTCGTAATTCAGGTGTTTTTTGACCAAAAAAAAATTCCTGGCCAGTAAAGGTCTATCATCGAATCATGTATCATAATTATATGTGTGAATAATGGCTCTATTTTCACCAGGTGATTCTCATGTCACAATCACAGATACACATATGCATTGCCTGCTGTCTGCACATTTCAGTATTGCTGCAATATCTCCTAGTCAAATTTTAAGCAACAGGGAGTCGATTTTTATCTGTGATGTGAGTCAACTATCGCAGATTTACATGCTGTGTACAGCACAACTATCAGCGCCTCGACGCTTACTATATTCCTTGATTATCACAGTAGATGGCATATGGCAGCATATGCTGTCCTTTTCATACAAGATAAGAAATATTAGATGCCACTGCTCGGTGTATGGCCTTCGCCCTGGAAACACTTGCAGACACTAGCCATAACCAATTGATATCGCGTATAACATTATAATGACTATCGGTATAGTGCATAAAATACAGTCAGTATCGTCAGTATTAGTGTATAGGGTACAGAGTATTGCCCTGTCCTGAATTCTGATCCTCTGAATCCCTGATCAACTGAGCATCATTACATTATAATAATATGATTTCTGTATAATTATCATGCATTATTGTAAAGGTCTAGCTTTTATATTGGACTTCCTTTTTTCATAGATCAAATACACTCGGTTTCATGATTTTGGCAAATAGAATTAAAAAAAATTAACGTTAGTGTCACTAGTTATGATTATACAAGTTACTTTAAAAATCTAGACAAAAAGTGACAATTATTGTTGACAAAAATACAAAATTATCCTCAAATATTGTTGTGTATTAACAAAGTTATATTTAATGTTGCCAATTGATACTAGGGAACCTAAACAGAAATATTGTATTTATTCCTAAAAATTTAGTTTACCAGTAATGAGCAAATTTTTTTGCAAGCCAAGTATTGTAACAAATGGAGTATATTTTTGTAGCTGGTCTAGGCCAAATTGATTTCATTTTATAACAAGGCCTAAGAGTAGTGCGCATTTGCATGTGGAGTTCAGTTTCCCACCCAAATGCACTAAAGACAAATATGCGCTTTCGTTTTTACCCATTAACAAATTTATGCAATAAATATATAAATATTATAATATATAGCATAGCACTGCACTTGATTATTTTGTTTCCGTGATAAATAATCATAATAATATATCAATTCAACATTATGCTACAATTAAGTTTGTTGATTATAATTATTTGCTAACGCGAGTGGCTAGAAGTAAAGTGACACAAATGAAACTTTGTACAAATTGTGTTACGTTTGACGGCTGTTCTATGAATAAGGCAGTGAGCAAAGGCAGACTATCGTCTATCATTGCTTGAACCAGATTACTCTTAGCTGTAAAGTGTGTGCCAACTTCAGGCTAAATCCAACTTCAGTAGCGCCACTCCGGGACAACGTAATTGCATAAAATTTTTATCTTAATCACTTTACTTGACACAGTGAACATGAGATGTAATAAAATGTCAATATCGATATATATAAAGACAATATGTGACAAGCTGTCGCAAGCAGTGATTAAGCTGCCAAGTATTGTCAAGTACCCTCACTAAATGTCCTTTGATTATACAATGACTATACATGAATAGGGGTTGACAGTAATATGATCAAAATTGACCATTTCAGCCTCAATAGTTAACAGTTTGCTAATGTTTGAAGCACTAATAAAAATAATTATAATAGAATCTGTACTAGGTTTCTAGTTGAAGTGAAGACACGCCATTCAACGTGCAATTGTATCTTTAGCTCACATTCGTAATTGTCCCCCTTGTTACTGTAAGAGCACATAATACATGTATTATTATCGCTGTTCCTTATTCTTACAGTACAAGTACAATGAGCACCAGTAACAGTAATACTAAATTAGTATTTTATGATAGTGTATAAAGCATGCCATCTTGTCCTAGCTGACTAGAATTATCATGTGTGATGTATATCATCACTAGTCAGTCAGTCAGCCTGCCTGTGAATATATCTGCTAATTGATGCAAGTGTGCCAAATGCACTGCAGAATTCTTCCACTTATTTCACATCATGGCTGTCTATATTTTCAAAAAATTTCTTACATTTGTGAATGCTGATGTCAACCTTATTAATATGACAGCCAGATATACCTACACAGTGTGATTAGCAAGGTGAAACAATTTATCTGTGTTTTAAAAAAGAAAGTAATTTGTGTGGAATGATATCTGTTATGTACACGTGCCTGTATAACTGTATAACTGTATAATATACCTGTGTCAGATTGACAGCGCTATGAATGCACAAGCTTAATGACCTTTTCACTAAGGAATGAGTGCCTAATTATATAAAGACCATTCATTAACAGCAGTCATTTCCTTAAAACAAAGCACAGGTATATCTATGATAATCGACAACTCGCCATGATGATGCCTACTTGCTGGGAACACAACCTTTAACATTAGTGCTACCATAAATTATGCCTCCATTTATCCTATTCATTAGTCAGTGCGATAGGAGAATATCTACCAGCCAGCACTCCTGTCAATGCACTAATGCTAGGTTTATGTGATGGCTAAAGCGGTCGAATTAGAATGCACGATAGAGTAAAACCTGAGTCATGTCGCCCACCAGCTTGAAAAAAAATGACAGAGCTGTCTTTTTTGCCGGCAGAATTTGGGAGAAACTATTTATCGCTAGTCAAACAACAAAACTTTTTCAAGTTGACCTATATAGGATATCTAGTTTAAAAATTCTTTTGAATCAAGCACTGTGTTATTCCGGAAATCGATGAGAAGTGCTGAAAACGGACTCGGGAGGACTAAAATCGAAGATAGTGTAAGCGCGACTTCCCGTCACATGTGTCGTCGAATTTGAGCTGAACATCTTGTGTTCCCAGATTCGGTTTTGTGTCACTCAAAATTGCCATGACTTGTATCCCAAGGCACATTTCCTGTAATCATATACACCCATACTACATGTAAATATTACTTTCAATCTATTGGCTCATAAAGTGATTGCTACTGTGTTATGTACTTCATCCTTTTTACTTGGAATGGAAATTGACCCTTACCATATCCATTTAGTTATGCGGTGAAGTTAATTTAAAACAACAAAATTCATGCTAATGTGTGTTTTGAAGTAAATGACAAATTGACTAAAAATACTGGAGACAAGGTGGTAATGAGATATGTTACAAGCCAATATGATACATGATTGAAATCTGCTATGACAAAAGACCTACTGTCATCGTATCACTTGTCACATGCCTTTTGATCAGCCCCACATTCTTAGCTTAACATAAGAGATCACACACAGCTTGACATTATAAATATTAACTACCAAACCCTCAGATAGGCAAATATCAGTGCTGTGTTGTTGGGCTTTGAGTGGCCTTCATAGGTGTTCTCTTTATGTAGAATATTCTCAGACGATTAGACAACTTGGCTAATAAAAGTATTTGTAGCTGGTCAAAGTAGCAGCATGCTCGATGACCAAAGACAATATTGGCAAAGTCGATGAGATGTAGGCTACCTATGGAGCGCCGTTACCTGATATTGCCTATCGTGTGGAAATTAGTCTTGGAAATGTGATCAAACATTATTGTGCTCTAGGGATAAAATTATAATCGGCTGGTCTGTCTCGACTCCTCAGGCCTAAAATTCGGTTGACCTCATATGGCTGATAAAATATTGCAATGTCTGCTGTGCCGTCGCAACTCATCAGCAAGATATTGATGCTAGTAAATAAAGGAGTGGTGTTGGTAAAATGAGATGAAGTAATACAGCTGCTTCGATTGTTTGTCATTCAAAGTCATTGTTAGTAGATATCAAGATGGGTCCCGGAGGAACAATAATGAGAAGACAACCGAGAGGCTGCCTTTTGAAAAAAATGTATGTTAATTGGTTATAAACCTAGATTTAAATACATGGATCAAATAATTTGTCTTTGTCGAGCGAAAAATCGGGTGCTCAGGACTAAAAATATAAACAAAACTGCTCTGCACAAAAAGTTACAATCATACAAACATAATCATTGAAAAATCAATGAAGTGAGAAGTTGAGGGTTTGTCAATATTATTATTACTACATTTAATACCAAAAAAATGAGAAATGGTCTACATAACGTGCTAGTTTAATTGACTTGAGGCAATGGAGATGACAAATTGACAATCACCAATAACTAACTATACTTGAACTCGAGACTAATGGTCACAATCTAACATTGAGTTAATTTATATTGCTTACATAGATTACCTATTTGTGATCAAAGACTTGCTGGATGGGTTAGCTGGATGGGTTCTGATTGGTGTAAGCTGTGGACCTCCACATTCTGTCTAACATCACCATTAAAAGAATACTAAATAAGGTGTTGCAAATTTTATGGTAAATCAACAACCATATTTTTATGTATTTCAACCAAATGAGTTATTTTATTGTGATCAGTGTCACAAACATAAAATTCCAAGACAGAAAACATTATAGAAAATACACCCTGCCTACGCTGCCATTAGTTGATATAATTATTATAAAGTGACAACCTATTCAGTTTTTTTTATCCAATATTTTGCAATTATTGTGTAAGTAATAACGGCAGTGTGTGAGTGGCAGCATAGCCCTGCCTAGGCTGGCTAGCCCTGCCAGTGACACTAGAATTTATAACTGATACAATCTTGTCATCACATCATCTATAAAATCATATACTATTTGACAGTTTACAAGAAAATAACCAACACACATCAGCTGTCATGTGACAATATTATCATTTTGTTATGGAATTGCATCATAGTAAATTATATTAGTACAACTATAACTGGTGTGGGGACATTGTTGTGGGTTGGCTGGCTGACCGTCCCCACCATCTCCATCGTCCCTATATGATTTGTCAGCCGTCCCTGGGTGATCTACTGCTCTCTTTATATGACATAACCATGTCTGCTGTTTCAGAAGAATCACCTGGCTTCAGGGTAAATTATCGTTCCCAGACATTTGGCATGTGTCACACTCATCAGCAGCAAAAGTTTCTGGTTTTATCAGCACATGACACTTCATGTTCGTCAGCAACACCAACACGCAAACAATAAAATTTCATATAACTACAATTGGAATATTAACATAAAAGTAACAATGGATTTGTCACAATTGCTGCATTTTTGCCACTATTCTCATATTCTGACAATGATTATGCATTGTGCTCTTATTATGTAATGATTGCTATCTTTGTGCCTTTTTTGCTTGTTGTTTCTGTGGTCAAAGAGATCTCGTCGTTGACTTAAAGACTGACATTTAATAATTGATGGCACTCACATTTCTCAAACTTTCAATATTACATGAGTAGATTATTATCAATAATACTCAGATTACGACCAACAAAGTCAACCCAGACAAAAGATTTTGTATTGGATTTACAACAGTAATTAATTAATTTATTTAATAAAGTATGGGAAGTTAAGTAGAGATTACTTACCATGCGCTACCCAACCATGTTTACAGCTTTGACAAGTCCTGATCTGGTTTTTTGTTGACGAAAAACATTCACACGTACATTTTGGAAAAGTACATCTGATTGCCTGAAATAAAAAGTAATAATAAAACATTAAATTGAATTAATAAAAAAGGTAATATTAATATTTTGTAACACTGATTGATGTTATATAAAAATATATTACCTATAATAATAGTATTATATTAATATTATAATAAAAATTATTCGTACCACAAATCTTTGCTGAGGGGGAGCCCTCCATAGGTTTCTCATAATTCCATTCATCATATTAATCCTCTGTTGTTGTTGATTTTGAGACATGATAGAAATTTAATAAATTATTGATATTATATAATAGAAATATTGTGTCGAGCTAGAGGCAGCGCACTGCCTTTTCGCCAACCTATTCATATATACAATGCAATCGCTTTTTCTTTTCCTATCTTTTCATAATTAGATTAATTATCATCATGCTGCTGTGTAAGATCATAGCTACTTATGCTGATTGTACAGTCAGGGGTCATATTAGGTATATAGACACATAATTCATACCAAAACATTGGACAATACGTTGAATAAGATTGGTAGCAGGCATAACTTTTGGCTTTAGTGAATGTCAGGTACTTTGATGAGCTTAAGTACTAATTGATGTAGCCAGAGCCTGCTACTCATTAACGACCAACATTAAGCAACGCAAATGCTGCCGTATTTGTGCTGCCTTAGTTGTTAGACTAGCAGTTCACATCATAAAACAGAACAAATGTTATACAAAGCATAGATGCACTGGCTTGGTGTCGTAACTCCTGCTTATAGGGGCAATTGACTTGTTCTGTTTTGATTTTCTCGTGGTTACAGTCCAAAATAAAAGCGTTGTTCCACTAAAAATTAGTTGATGTCCAATATGTGCATTATGCACGTATCTCTGCCTCATTGCATAGAGCGTAAAACTAGAAGATACTTATAGGAAAGTGATAAGTGACGACTGTTGTATCAATATTTTGTCCTGCAAACGTTGTCCCCATGAGGCCATGTATGGTAATTTGATAGTTGATGAAAATAAGGCAGATGCCTAATGAAAATAATGAAATGAGGCATCACTAACTATTTCCCATAAATATATAACAATTTTTTAATAGTGTGAATTATACTGATACCAAGCTGAGACAAAAAATACTAATATGATCTTATTGTAATGTTCGTATTGTCAATAATTTTGTTGACTGATAAGAGTGAAATTGAATATTGAATACAATTCTCAAAGGTGGTTATAGACCACAACTAAGTTATGACATAAAATTAGCACGAAAAGCATCGACCACTTCAATTAAGTCTTAGCTGTCTCATTGATAATGAAATTCAGTATCATAGTGACTATAGTCACTGTAATGACTATAGTCAACTCCTCCTTTTTCTCTATAGAATATGAATAATACAACAATTTCTACTCGATAAATGTGTAAGCAAAGAAATCAAACCCTCGGGCATAATGCAGGATTAGGATAAATACAATTTGGCTGCGACTAATTCGAAGTCAAAATAGTAAAACGCAAGACAAATAATAGCTGTCGCATCTAATAAAATGCACCCTTCGGGGCATTTACACAACCTTTTTAGCGTTCGATGTGTAGTATAATTATCGACCATTCCTATAGTTGACATGCTGCATAATACAGGACCATGCAATCTAAATATATATGCTTGCAATAAAGCTAACAGCATGAGAAAAGTTCTTTTAATAAAGTACAAATAATATAAGAAGTAGGATTTACCTGTGAAATGTGAGCAGTGCCAAGCGACATGGCTGTCATTGCTATGTCCAGCAGTGTCCCCTCTGTCATACGCACTGTAATGATTGTTGTGATTTAGTTGACTGTTAACTTGAAACAGTTTAGTGTAGGAGCAGTGGGCCTCTTGCCAGCTAGCCTTTTGCTGACTAGAGACTATGCAGAGCTGACAAGTTTGGCCAATCACACTTAATCACTGTCTGTGATTAATGAGGGGCACAAAGGGATGATCACACAAACAAGCTTAACTAATTAATTTCCGGCTGTCTGTTTGCAGATGTCTTTGTGCACAAGTTGGCAGCAGGGTTCAATAAAACAATGATAGTGATAGTAAAAGCACATGTGTAAAAAGTGTGACACGAAATACAGTCCAGCCAGCGGGTACAAATATCCGTATGTCCTCGTATATGGTAGTCTATGAAAAAGAGCTTATCAAAGTGAGTTGCTACTGTTGCTATCTTTTGCCATCTCCTATCACATTGTCCTGTTGTCACCACTCTGCTATCAGTAATAGATATGGCAAACACAATATCTCTTATCTTGTCAAATCTCACCATCAGCTAACACACACCTGAATCCAATGGCACTTTTAGTGTGAATGACAATTGACCAATTACAAGCATGCTTGTGACGATCAATGGCTTTCTGTATGGCAATTTACAGCCAATACCCATGTGTTCATTTATCCTCATTATAATCTGCTGAGGAGCAAAGCCTTTTCTGACTGTGTCATATTTTTATAAAATCCTCTTGACAAACATGTGACACAGTAAATCAATAAACCAATCAAGTAGACGTGGCAAATACACCCTAGAGGCAGCACTTCTATAAAAAAATTTCTTCACTGGTGGACACAAATTGCTATTAAATTCACCATGGTCAGCGCAAGATTGTCTCAGATCAACACGGCTCATTCAATGCTTACTAAGGGCAGGATATGTAACAAATATTGTATTATTGGCCACAATCTAGCTACATATGTTTAATAAAATACCAGGAAAATCATCATTGTGGATTATATGAAATATTTTTATCGCATAGGCCTATTATTCTAAATTTTCAATAGGTAAAGTATTACAACAAAATAATTGTATGGTCT
>JAOQGN010000002.1:12800-27401 GCA_027564295.1 Himantozoum antarcticum
AAATTGTATTATATTTCAAAGCTCCAGCTATGCAACTTCTCTCAAAATATTGAAATAAAGTGAGGCATGTAAAATTTCGAAAAATAAGTCGGTAGTGAAAGAGTTAAAGATGACTCTATCTTCGATAAAACTAGATTTTGATCATAATATTCAAAACAACAGTGTATACGTTATACACTGTTAATAATAAGATGGCGATAAGGAGGTGTTGAACACAGTCTACGAAATTACTAGATGGAAAAAGTATGAATCCGTTTGGAATTTAGCCATCTGCCTCGAACAGGTCCGCTTATAGTGCGAGTGACATCCACTTCGGAGTAAAAAGCTATTCTCCTTTGGTTATCGATGGTTAGAAAAATGGTGCCATTTAGCTTGCACACTGCACACTAAAAATTGAGACAATAACATTAAAATATTCTACACATAGAGAGTTGTCTTCCCTCTGGTGGGAAGACAACTCTCTATGGGGACTCTCTCAAATGTTTACATTATAAAATTATTATATTTTTAGCTTTTACATTGTTCATCATTATTCAGGTTTTTAAATTCAATTTCTTATTTTAAAATCTGCTCTTACTTTAGTTTATTTACAAAACCATTATTACCATTTCTGCCACCGACCGTCGTGGTCCATGATTTTATCATTTCTAGTAATATAACATACTAATGTATATTGTATTATATTATACATGTATTATATTTTACGGTGAGCAGTACAGCATAGAGGTATTGTCTGAATTGTGATCAAGAGGTCACTGGTTCGAATCTCTGCCGAGTCACTCTGTATATAGTGGTCTGTACATGGTTATACCGGGCGTCTGTGGCAAATTACAGATTACAGTTCCTAGTATATTTCCTACATAATTTTATTGTAAGCACAGTTTGATATTAGATAGCAATGTCTACAATTGTCAGGGTGGTGTCTAAAGTCAATATTTTTATTACTTTTTTACTATTTTATAGTACATTTTATTATACACTGTGCTCTGATGAATTTAATAACTCTATTCCTGCAAGAACTATATTATGATAGATATCAAAGGTTACCATGGGAATACAGAAACAGAGGGCGGCCTTGTAAGTCACATCGTAGCAATATTTACATAATTCCAGTTACACTAAATAATCTACCTTTGCCATAGACTGTTTAGGGTGCCGACCAACTCTCCCACTCTGTCTTCACCATGATCACTAGCGAGGCTAAACACAAGGTCATTTCCTCCATCTAAATGTATGATAGCCAACTGATCTCTATTGGCAGTAACACTTACGCTAGTAATCTGTAATATACCCAACAGTAAGATAATGTTACACATCAGTGTCTAACGAAATGATAGAAAATTGACATTCTAAGCAGCTAAATGTGGCTACAGGGGGTGAAAGTAGAGTCAGTTTTAATGTACACTGTATATGTTTATGTGTCAAGACCAGCAATTGTTTTGGTACTTGTGAATGTTCAAAAGCAATAGGAAGACTAAGTTTACAATTTGCTACAGCAATTTGATAGAAAATGGTAAGCTCGTAAACAACAGTTAGCTTGGGTTCAAATCCCAGTTTACGAGCTTACGATTTTCTATCAAATAGGAAAACTAGTGTGAATATGTGTGACAATCGATAACTTTGACACAAACTCTGCAATAAGGTGCTTGAAGCTTGTCATAGCGACAACATATTACCATATTATATATTACCATATATCATATTATCATTTACTACCAGTAACAATGCAAGGCCTTATCCATACACATATGATTGGAGTCGTCATCTCATAGCGATTACATTCCCATATCACACAATCTGTTCAATTGAAAAGAGAGAAGTCTACCATTACCATGCTGAACTTTTCCGCCTTACGAGCATGCAAACGGTTGGCACACCCACATGCCATAGCATGCGCATACCCACATTCCATACTATGCGCATACCCACATGTCATATCACATGACATACCAGGTGAACACGGACACTTTTGGCCCTTGCAGTAATTTTGCACACTGGATACGTTTTTGCAAATTTATGTTCATTTTTACACACATTTCACTCACAAATATTACAAATATAATTATCATATGAGTTCATATAATTTTCATCAATTCAATGCTTTTCACAAAATGCTGACAGTTTTAATTACGCAGGAGTACTCTGTAAGCCAAGTATAGTAAACACAACACCAGCAACATACCAGAGCATAACTGCTACAACTGATGCAACTTGATCTATCTAGTTGGCTAGCAAATCATGAATATACATCACCTAATCCGCTAATATACCCTCTGCAACGTTTACAGCAATTAGATAAAGCGGATCACCAAAAATATATATTAGCAAAATCAATATATATAAACGGGAATATATAAATTATTATTTTTAAATATAATTTTGTTATTTTAAAAAATATTTATATTAGAAATATTATTATTTTTATATATTTTATACATTTTTTAACATAATTATTTGTTTATGCAACATTGTGCTCTGAATGTTATACCAAGATAACTTCATTACGAGGAATTCTAGATGAACTCCTGCCAAAAGTAGCAGCTTAATGTTATGATGATAATTAAAATGGGCACCAGTTTACCTGTATAAATATATATTAGAGCACGTTCACTCTGCCACTAGGCACTATTGGTCACACGTTCACTCTGCCACTAGGCACTATTGGTCACACGTTCACTCTGCCACTAGGCACTATTGGTCCATGACATGGCTTATTCTTTAGCTTGTATGTATGCCACTTCCCAGTCAAATTACCAGCAGTTATATTGGTTCAATATTTATTTGTTATTTCATCACCATATTTACGTGAATAATTTATTTGTAAGACAAAACGCTCATTAAGATCGTCCAAACTGGTAATGAATTATTTCATTTTACTACATAACACTCTCTATTCTAATAGATATCTTAGAGATTCACACTGCAATGACTGTATGGAGAGAGAAAGGAGTGGGTGAAAGGATTGGTCAGTCCAACCACTCTTCATACAATGAGAGACGGATGGGGGAATTTACAATTTCTGCTATCGCATAATAAACTTTACCAGCCCAGGCCAAACCAAATATTGTATATGGCAAACTAAATATTGTATTTGGCTAATGCTAATGGGGGTAACTAATTGGTGTAGAGATGACAGAACCTGTTTCCAATTAGAAGCATAAGCATAAGCCATAGATATGATACCCTAATAACCATGGTCAAGGAATGCAATTATGTCCCAAAGGGCAGTTATTGACCAGTATGAAATCAAATTAAAATGGAAGTTTAAATTTAATTTCATGCAATGCAGTAGTCTTGCATCTTGGCATTAGCACAATAATAGTATTGACTTGTGACACATGCCACTGCTAATAGACAAGTGTATATAATTCTATAATATTGGAATTCCTACTGGAAGGAATTATTAGCAGACATAATTTTGGCGAATCTCCAGCACAAAACTGAATTAGAGGACTTTATTTTAAGCAAATCTTGAACTAGCAAACTTTGTAATCACACAAAGTGTTGTTTTCTATACAATATCTTCAGATTTTATTACTAAACTCTAACATTTTTTGAGGAATTAAATATTTGCGGAATTAATTTTTGGTAAATTTTCCAATAGCAAAATTAACTAAATTTAATTCCAACCAATAATTTTGTTCAGTAGGGTATGTAGCCTAGCTTACATTGACTATAGGTATTCCTTTGCCCATGACTTTGAAGCGAGAGGATTTACCGGGGTCCAACTTATATATCAGGCTATCAGTGATGAGCAAAGCCCGGTGAGAATTTGAGTTGCCTTTGTTCACTTTTAACATCCTGTGAGAGAATAATATAGTGTGGAATCCATCCTTCCTCTGAAGTGTATCCACCACCTGCCTAAAGTTGCCGTCCTGTAATCACATAGTGTGAAGTTATAACTGCTAGATCTAAGCCAAATGTGCTAACACAATGGAATATTCTTATCATGTAATGCTTCTGAAATTGACACGCCAACAGATGTAACTAAACAAATGTGAAGGAAATGGATGCAATTAAACCTTACACAGGAGGGCAGGGAGCAGGGGGCAGGGGTGTAGCTATATGCTACACAAACTGATAAGGGACAGGGGTGTAACCATACTAACTGATATCAGACGTGGATGCTACTGTACGCCACATAAATTAATATCCAGCCAACGGCCACCCTCATGCTTACACTAGCGTAATAAAGGGCTAGCGATGAGGAATATGTAAGAGGGGTGCAATTAAGAGCTAGTTTTTGTTTAGAAGACCAGAATGTAGCCAAGAGCTAGAGGGTGGGGAGTATTTAACTGACAATTTGGGTAAAGGACTGGAGATGTGGTACTGACCCACCACTACCATGCCTACCGCCGTGCCGCCCCGCCATGCCTACCACCATGCCACATCCTTCATATTTAGCAAGATTCAATCAAGTCTATATGTACAAGCCTGCGGCAAGTGGGCGTGATCAGTGGGCTATGACTGTGCACATTATACACATTATACAACTGTTCACAAGGGACAATTACAACAAACAGTGTTCTTACACAGCATAATATGATGACGATCATTAATATTATATCAATGCTGGATAATAGGAATATGCAATAACAGTCAAACTACAGGGGGGAATAGAATATCGCTATATATACATGTATACATGTAGAGGTCTTGTGGGATAGAATATTGCTATATATACATATATACATGTAGAGGTCTTGTGGGATATGAATAGTTAGTCATCAGTGAGATCAAGTAGAACAGGCTTAAATTTTTGTTGTTTACAAGATTTCTGGTACTCCCACAAGAAACGCAGATAATATGTTTGCGTAACATGAATTTCACAGATAGAAATTGTGTTTGCACCAAACGCTGGATTACGTATTGGTCAGTAGTATGAGAGCAAATTTAGTCATTTATGGGAAGGAATGAGTGGCCCCTCTTTCTATTAGTTGAGGGGAGATAACTCTATGATTGAGTATTCTTAATACTGATATACTACTCGCTAGTAAGTAATAATCATAGACTAATAATTATAATGTCCTAATGATGAGTCTGGGGCAGCAACCCATGCTATCTGTAGACACGTACCCCAGCCAAGTAGGAGCCACGCCATAGAGCTCTAGATTGACCCCAGTCTTCTCGTTTACCCATGAGCTCTTCAGCAGCTGCTACCTTCAGTCTCAACATTGGCCACTGATCATGTGGTACTTTGCTCAGTATCATACGAGCTCTCCATCTGCATACATAATAATAATAATAGTAATGGCTGTCAGTCTAATTAGACTATGAATACATCACGTGCGGTGCTGCCTAGGAATATTTTTCGAGAATGGCAGAGTTAACTTAAGCTTCAGCATACTTCTGCTTTGGACACTGTACAGCAAAATCCATAAAGATGTTTCGTGCAACGTCCGGAGTTGACAAGCCAACATTTGCCGATTAAGACAAAGGCGAGTCTTTTACATATTTGCAGTGTTGTTGCCACACATGGGACCTGCCAGACGCAGCAAATACAGGTTACAGGCTAACTAAAAACCTTTAGCCAGAACGCGACAGCTGAGACTCGAATCTCCAAACCTTGGTTTAAAAGTTGAAGCATTCAAATATCTCTTGCTAAGATCTAAGTTAGCCAATATTGTTAAAATAAGAGTGTAGCCAAAGTATAGGGGAGATCTACAACGCGACACAACGCAATCCGACATGACACCACACAACGCAACACGACACAATGCAACATGACACACTTCGACACAACACGACAAAATGCAACATGACACAACGCAACAACAAATTATTTCCAGGAAGTGTTCTGTAAACTTCCAAACTTCAACAAAGTAGTGTTTTGTTCGCAAGTTAATATTTTTACTATTATATATTCTGGAATATAAAAAGTCTAAGGCACTTGTTACCAGAAAAAGAATTCAGAATATTGCAATTACAAGAAGAAAAAAACCACTAATATCTAATATAGTCAACTTTGAAACTATGCCAATACTAGATGAATCAACAGCCTCAGATTTGCAGTGCTGTTTGCACTATTCAGGAGTAAGATAGTGGGTGGGTATAAGCTCGAGTCCTACTCACATTCTGTAGGCTTTTTGTAGCTGATCAACAAATGTGCTGAGTACTGCTGGAGGCGTGGGCCATTCCACACTTTTTCCATAATCCCTCATGGTCTTAGCACGTCTGCAAACATAGAATTACACAATAATTATTGTCTAGAAAGTATACTATAACACGTAAACAAAATACACAGGAGGGATAATCATAAATTTTATATCCAATTTGTTTTTGCAATTTACAAATTACCGAATTGCCTTCATCTTTGCAAGTGTAATAGATGTGATGATTTTCAATCCACTGTAATGAATTTTCAGCAGTAGAACGATGCATTAAGTCTAGCATTTGTGGCAATCATCTAGGATCGCTCTAATTAATAATATTTTGTTTGTTTGTTAGTATTGTTTAAGGTGGTAATCCAATAGCAGAGATAGTTGAGGGAAACCCACCTGGCCTCCAGTATTTTACCTGCTGATCAGAACACAGGAAATAGAGTCAGAGAAATAATTTTTGACCACAGTGGGAATCGAACCCAGCACCTCATAATCGAGGTGTTGCAATCTTAACCACTTGACCATCTCTCCTCTCCATTTTACGAATAATGTGTCAAGCATAATATTCCTATGTTTCAATTTTTATATATTTTCATTTTCATGAATTTAAATTTATATAAAAGGGTTAACATTTCAGTGTATTGTATATTTTAGTGTATTTCATCCAGTGTTTTTAGTGTTCCGTTTATTACAAGCACAATTCCCAATCTGACGATATACATGTAGACGTAAATCAACCACTAAAACATTTTATCTGTATGCGAGGAAATTCTTGATTTTAGAAAGTGTACCAAATGCAATACATCATTTGGCAGTACGAACTATTGGTTGTCGACTTCAATAAGAAAATACATAACACAAAAATAAT
This sequence comes from Himantozoum antarcticum, assembly GCA_027564295.1. Classification (NCBI taxonomy): domain Eukaryota; kingdom Metazoa; phylum Bryozoa; class Gymnolaemata; order Cheilostomatida; family Bugulidae; genus Himantozoum; species Himantozoum antarcticum. The sequence continues at coordinate 19,770 of JAOQGN010000002.1, forward strand.
CAACTTTACTTTGTTTTAAATTCAGACAGATTGGATGCTGTACTCACTGGAGTTTGTCTACCAGGTTCATCAGATATCTTCTGAGCTTGTAACGTCTGAATCTGGCCACAATAATGCGAATTGCTTTCATCTTTGCAACCATTCTTCTAGCTAGGCCACCTCGCCAATGCTATACGACACAATGCAATAGTATAGTATATATAAGGTAATATATCATATATATTAGAGGTGGCCAAAAATTGCATTAATTATCGCGATTAACGTGATCAAGTTACTTGCAAGATAAACGCAATCAAGTTTTCCTCCCTAATTAATCGCTAACGCATTGTATTGCATTTAGCTATTTACATTGACAATGTAAAATGGAATGATAAATGCAATTTTTTTGTTCTACATCTCTGCGCTATAATTATCATTCACACCTACACACACTCACCCAATGAAGCAGTGACTGATATTATTTTTTAAAGTCATAATTATTACATGACAAAATTGGATATTTTCTTGAATAAAATGAGTGAACTGACAATAAAAAAGCATCATTGTGACACTGGAATTTGATAGTTGAAAATTGCATCCGCATTTACATAATTCGGTTGTAATTGCTCATTGTGAAGTAAGTTTTGTGATAAATCTAGCTAAACTTTACAAGTTGCAAGCAAAAGGTTGAGGGTAGTGTAAAGGCCCCTTGATTGATTCAATTGCATTGTAATTAGGATCCAGTCAACAGTCTTCTGCATACCGAGCAGATAACTCCCACTGTATATATTGTATCTAGCTAAATAGTAAGTAGATAACTCCCACTGCATATATTGTATCTAGCTAAATAGTAAGACGATAACTCCCACTTCCACCGCAATTGCAGAGAATAAATCAAACTGGACATTATTTGTTGTTTGCTATAAAATGAAGATTAATAGCAGCACTCAAGATTAAAATACATTGCAAGGAAATTAATGAATATTATAAATATTAATCTTTGGCCACCTCCAATACACATAATTTATGAGATGATGAAATGAGTAAAAAGGAGACACACACAGGACAGTTACGTATATATCCAGCATACCTATTTCTTGGGGACTGAACAACACATATCGATTCAAATTGCTATATCGATTGTTTGAATTAGGTGTATTACCAACAAATTTTTGTCAGCGAAAAGCTTCTTTCTAATAAATCTAATATTAGGTATTGTTCTAATAGGAGATGTCGTTCATGCCTAATTTCTTTAATTACACAATGGTTAAACTATAGCAAAACTAATAGCAAAGCAAAACTAATAGCATTTTAGTTTGCAGCTGAAAAAAGCACAGTTTTCAAGTTTATATATTTCAAGACATTTATACTGCGCATGTAAATTAGTGTAGTATCCGTAGGTTAAAATCAAGATTTCATTAGCAGAAGTAGAGACAGATACAAATCGAAGCCCAACATCTCCTCTTTCATCTGAGCCCTGTTGTAGAAAAATCAGGAGGGGGAATATAAGAGTTTTTCTCAATTTTTTTCCAGGGGGAACGATTCCAAAAGAAATTTAATGTTTTCCTTCGACACGACACTGTGCAAAAACTAATTCCGATATATCTGTCAAAACTTTGGGGTAGCTTCTGTGATGTCTATAAATACAAAAAAATTAAATTTTTGGTATAGACCCTCACACACGCATAGCGACTGGTGCAGCTGAAGTGTTAATTTATATGTTAGGTGTTTTTATGAAGAACAAATTTAGTCTGCAGCTATAATATTAAAGTTATGATTATAGATCTAAACTCGCCTTTTGTTGTTTAAGCTACTAATACTAATGCTACTGATCAGTTATGATTGAAGAGCTATAAAGCTGCAAATCATACTTGTTTCCATATTATGAGTATCTTCATATTTTTAGAATGTAGGGTATAATGAGAGGCTGTTTTGTAGTTCTGTTTAACAAGCGTAACAAAACACAACAGCTAAACAAAACACATCAGCTAAACAATGAAAGGAGATTCAATAAAATAACTATATATATATCTGTATTTGCCAAGTTACTGCTTGCAACAAATTAAAAAAATTGTGTAGAAAAGCATGCATACACAAGTAAAATATACAATTAATACCTTGGTAAATAATGTGCTTTGTTGGCAATAATTATTATAAATTAAACTTTTTAAGCAGAACTACAAAACAGGCTCTCAATTACTAGTTTTAAATGGCACGGCCTTTAGTTAGCGCGCGCCAAGTTAGACGCGTAATCTGCCAGAGGGCCGAGGCTCTAGGGTTTAGCAGTTGCAGCATGGAGCCCAAACAAACTGAAGTCAACTATACTCATATATATTCATTTTCTCCTATTTCAAGCATTATTTCAAATGTACTGGGCTGTTTTATTACCTCATTTCCACAAACATCAGCAGCAACTTGCTACTTGAGGTCAATGAGTGTTTGGTTGAGGATTAGTAGTGATTAACTTTTTTATAAATATAATTAAAATACAAACAATACAGGTTTTAAGTTTGTTCAAAATCATAGAATAATTTGAAATGATGTGATCAATTAAAGACATGACATCTTATTTAGTCCTCGACATCTTGAACTGGAATAAAGAAAGCATAAATGTGATTATAAACTGACAAGCAGAATTGTAGCACATGCTCAGCACAGGTTAGAAGATGGCCCTTATAATGTCGGTTTTCTACCTCCAAACACAAAAGACTTGATTAGCGCGCGAAAACACAATACCCACGGCACGAGCCAAGCCGGTCGCACTCCAAGTTCGGGAAAGATTTGCGAGACATTGACTGGCACAACCCGGTTAGGGTAACGCAACTACATGGTTCAAGCATGCTGGCACGTACGCATTAACCGTGCCGTGTAAAACTAGTAAATATGCCCTACGTTCTAAAACTATGAAGAAGCTCATAATATGGAAACAAGTAAGATTAAACAGTTGTAACATTTAATAACATAAAAATTTAGTCTGGTAGCTATAATATTAAAGTTATGATTTAAGATCTAAACTCACCTCTCGTTGTTTAGGCTACTAATACGACGTAATGCTGCTGATCAGTCACGATTGAAGTGCTATAAAGCTGCAAATCATGACTGATCAGCAGCATAGTGTCGTATTAGTACTTTAAACAACGAGAGGTGAGCTTAGATCTTTAATTATAACTTTAATATTATAGCTATCAGACTATATTTTGTTCTTCATATAAACACCCAACATATAAACTAACACTTCTGCTGCACCAGAATTTCCATAACCCTCCACCGATTGCTGTGGGAAAACTTTGAAATTATTTTTAGTCAAAAATGTATGTGTCAATTTGACGTTGCGTCACTATGCGTGTGTGAGGGTACCTATACTAAAAATTTAATTTTTTATATTTTTGTAGACATCAGAGAAGCTACTCCAACACTTTTACAGATCTATCTGAATTAGTTTTCACACAGGGTCATGCCCAAGGAAAACGTTAAATTTATTTTGGAATCGTCTCCCTTGTAAAAAATTGAGAAACGATTCATATATTCCTCCTCCTGATTGTTCTACAACAGGGCTCGGATGAAAGAGGAGATGTTGGGCTTCGATTTGGTATAGGTCTCTACCTTTGCTAATGAAATATTGAGTTTGACCTACGGATAGGGATACGGATAGGGATACGAGACTAAATAGACTACAAACCCTCTGCAGGAACATGACTATGGGTGGAATCCTTGTGTTTCTGTGAGACTCCAATGTGAACACAGTCATAGGTGTCTTTATAAACAGCTTAGTTTTTCCAAACTGTACATCATCCAGGAAACCTTCCTTAGCAAGGATAGCCCGGCACCCATCTTGTGCCTGACCATCGAATCTGGGCCACGTCTCTGTGCTTAGTAGCTTGTATCTGTGAAATACATATACGTATACTATGCATGATAAATAGTACCAGTAAATGCAATGCACTAGGGAAAGGGTGCAACAGGTGTACTTGTGATTTGGTGCAAGTGATCTATGTAACTATGTAGAAATATGGCAAGCTAATGTGTCGTATCAAATATATAGGTGAAAATATCAACCGTTCAGATCTAGAATAAGTATTCCATTACTGAATGAGATTACGCACTCTATGAAAATTCGCTGGATATAAGCTTTGTGTCGAGACTCCACAATGAGATCAGTGCTAGCCACTCACTATCAACATATCGCAAACAAATATGGGTCAATCAAAATTAGTCAAAAATTTCCCCTGACATTATTCAAATGAAGCAATAAAATGAATGAACACTATGCAGTTTTAGCTGTGATTTGTATCACAAGCATGCAACATACCTTCTGAGAAATCTGTCATACAACATCCTGTAGGCAAAGCCAGCACGCCTGACCTTGACATTCTCCAGCAAGCCAAGATAGGCTATCTGATGCCTCACTCTCTTGTCATCAAATGAGTTGGGGGACTTTATCTCATTAGGCTTTATACATCTCACATAATGTGGAGTCTGGAACATTATACGGTAAATAATACTGTTGGAAGGCTGGGGACGGCATAACAAATCTTAAGAAATAAGATCTGAGAAAGGAAATTTCTACAAGGCAGTTGTATTTGAACAGTAATCTGATATTAAACCATAATCCTCGTAGTCTAAATCAGCCTCTGACTTCCGGTAGTCACCATTGGTTATCATATCAGAGATCAGCACTGGGGGGACCATCTTGGTAAGCCATGGTAAGAGTAACACCACATTTAGACATGCCATAAGACTCCACTCCACCTCTTTGTGCAAGGTGATTGTCTGTGTTTGAGATGTCTGTGATCATTGCGGAGCGGCTGGTGCTAGCATTGTGAACGCACTCAATTGGAGCAAATTGAAATACACGGTTATTGACTTGTATTTCAAATCTCTCATAGTGTCACGTGTATTAACCTATGTGTTTGGTGCAATCTTCAATCAGTTAATTATGCACATTTACAAAGAACAAATAAAGTCTAGCATCTGTTTTAGCAATGTACAGTGTCTCTAGATAGTATGAACAGCAAATGCATATTGGAGATGGTTACAGGTTGTCCCTTTCCCATATGCCCATAATATACGGCCCCACTAATTAATTAATGGCCAAAGTATGATGGGCATATAATGAACTGTGGGCATATAATAAACTGTGGGCATATAATAAACTGTGGGCATATAATAAACTGTGGGCTCTAACAATTCTTAAGTCAATGTTTGTTTTCTGCATTTACCACTTCATAACAATTTAAAAAGAAATCAGGAATTTGCCACCCACGGATACATTAATCAAAGACGAGAAAACTCCAAGTTACATATACATGTACCAGTAGTTCACAACTATACAATATCAATTGTGCCTGAGATAGACATTTGATATATACATAGACATAGACATTTGATATATACATAGACATAGACATTTGATATAGACATAGACATATCAATGTCTATGTCTATGATATTTGACATAGACATTTGATATATACATAGACATTTGATATATACATAGACATAGACATTTGATATATACATAGACATAGATAAGCAGATATTAGGATACTATAAAACTATGAAATGTACCTTAGCAGATAGATTGTCAACAAGGCCTATGATGGAGTTCTTGAAGTGAGTTCCTGCACTTTCTGGTCTCTTGGTAACTTCTGAGACATGTTTGTCTCCATCAGGGAACATCTCAGTCAGAACAGGGTTTGCACTACAACAGCAATTACAGGGTCAACATTACCTGGTAAACATCTGAGCGTTGTGCGATGTTATAATTAGTCTGATTGCAAGAAGGACATACCTTCAACAGAACAGAATCCTTCAGATCGTAGGTGGACCCAAACTCACGTCTTATAAGGTACACTGTGGCTGTACACACATGTAAGGCAGCATAGCACACAGTGTAGTACACAGTGTAATACATCGTGTATTACACAGTGTAATACACAGCATAGTACATCACGTAGTACACAGCATAGTACACAGCATAGTACACAGCATAGTACACAGCATAGTACACAGCGTAATACACAGCATAGTACACAGTGCAGCCATGGAAGTAGAAAAATGGAGCACTAACTCCTTGTCGCCAATGTGCGACAGTGTGCTGCGACGGCGCTAAATATGGCGTAACATGTTTGGCCTCTGACCAGCATCCACCTGTATATCTGATCTAACGCTAACTTATTTCCCCACTGCGAAGACAGGGCGGCAAAAAAATGTTGACTACACACATTGTTACACATAACGCACTCTGTACCACGTGATAATTATTAGCGATCCACCTCTTCTAGCTACATGAGTGCAGCACACAGCACAATAAACAGTGTAATCAGCATTAGGCAAAATATAGGTCAGTACTCATTCAGTCAAATATAATTAACTTCTATTTATTTCAATTTCAACACTAAATTCCATTTTGATTTCAATTTGATTACCATCACATCTCTGGGAATATCCGTATGGTAATACACGTACGCCATGCAGTGTAACATTCCATTACAAAGTGTTATATTATTTTTATTATTATAATTATTGCGTAAGTTTGGGATGATATTATCACAGAATCACCAGTATTCCAAACTACGAATGACATAAATATAATCATACCTGATGTGGATGTACTATTACAAGGTAGAAAGTAATAGATAGAGCAATCGGCAAACAGAATTATTAAATGGTGACTAATGTATATAATAAATAATAAATGGTGACTAATGTATATAATAAATGGTGACTAATGTATATAATTATGTTGTTAACTGCTTAAAAATAAAAAAATCAATTTGTTTTGAGCTGCTTCTATGAAAATAAAAAAAACAACATTAAGATATTTATAGGAGTCATAAAACAAACATAAAATTGACTAATAAGTGTCAGATATTGACAGAACACATTGTCCTTGCATCCTGATTCAATATTGCTGAATCCATAGGAACTCCGAACCTTCCCAATGTGTTGATATACTTTGTGTCAAATTATATTTTTCAGAGAATCCTATAAATTTTCAACCATATTCGCTTTGTGATTTGATGCATACAATAGAGCTCCTGCCAGCAGCCTGTCACCTGCCAGCAGCCTGTCATAGGCTTAGAGTGACACCTACCTGCTATACATGAGCCTCTTGAAATCCTGGAATAGGGTATCCTTGTTTTTAACGATGAACTGTTCAGTGCTGTAAGTGACATCACCAGCATAGTGCTTTACTCTGAAGTCTCGTCCATGTACCAGAGTTTTATCTGACTTGTTAGTCTAAAGTGTAAATTATAGGAATATCAACCTATGCATGTAAATTCACAAAAAGGTGAGTTATCTGCTCGTTGCTCTGCATGTGGCAAGTGTTGACAACTCCACAACAATCACAATGGTGCTTGAGAGTTCACCGGTCGGTGAGTTGACTAGCTAGGATCACATAGCTGTATATTATAATTTTTAATTCAGTATTGTTTTCTGCAGCCCTCTATGATACCCCAATATCAGCCACTGTTATAATTAAAATAGATATAAATATATGACCTTGAAAAAACACAGTTATTCATAATTTTGCTAAAGAGACACCTGAAAGTGTGAAACACCTTACTCTAGTGTACTGGATTCTACCACTGAGTACGTTGTTGGTGTCAATATAAAAAGGGTGCTCAATATCATGATATAACTGTAGCA
>JAOQGN010000003.1:0-14431 GCA_027564295.1 Himantozoum antarcticum
GTGGTCCAATCCTAACAAATTAGGTATCAAACGACAGCTGAAACATTGATTGACCACTATATGGTGGCAAATTTATTATAGCAAGAACACAGTAATGGCAATAATGCACCAGATATAGTCTCCAATGTGAACAGTCCTTTTAATATTGGTTGCATAATTTGTAATTTCTAAATAATTGATGCTATAAAAAATTTAGCTTGTCAAGTAAAACAAAGAAATTTGAGTTAGGAAAATTCAGACTCATGAAAATAATGTCCTTTTTATTAATTAGATAAGTAAACTTCATACTGTAAAGTCGCAGCTATAAGCATGTGCTCATAGTTTCACATGTCTCTAAACTGAGGGAAGTCTCGGCTAATGCGCTTATAGCGTGAGACCAATAGCATGAACGACACAATCCTATTGTCAGTACACATTAGGTGTCTATGTCTGTGTCCTTATATCAATTTTCTTTGTTCACAACAGATTAGTATCAGAGATAAAATCTAGGCACAGCTTATTGGAAAACTGATGCTATAATTCTGTGTTTGAAACCTACAAGTGGCTTAGTTGTAGTTTGTTTCCATGGAAATAATAATAGCAGCCTCTACTCTCTCATTTATTACTAGGTGCCATTGTGCCAACTGCCAATATCCATGTACTTATAATTTGCCAATCTTTTCTTTGCATGATTTTCATTGTGTGTGTGGTGTGCATAAATTAAAATCTATATTACCTATATGTATAATTATAATCATGTAAATTACTTTCATTATTCTATGCTAATAGTAATACCCTGCATGCATAATTTAAAAGGCATAAAAGCAATGAAATCATAGGAAGCCGCTGTTAAGAGTGTAAATTAGAGCAACCATTTTCCATTGCTACATATTTAATTGTATAGTTTCAGATTATTATTTGAAACTGGAAGTCATCTGAATCTCCAAAACCACTTGTTGGCATTTATTGATTGTTGGTGCACATTTGATAATATAACTGCTGTATTTGAGATGAATGACATTACCATCTTCTAAATCCTCACATCAACACATTGAATAGGCTCATGTGACTTGCTATTTTATCCTGGTAGTGTCAGTAATGCTGGGGGTATCGAAATAGTCTCATTTCAATTCCAAAAATCAGTGTTGAAAGAACAGTAATCACTATTACGCGTTACCAAGTTGCGTATGCAACATTTACGGCTATAAAAAAAGTTGGTACAGATCCGATAACTGGCTTACTCAACTTGCATTCATTACTAATGAAATTGCCACGGCTTATACATTTCTTGTTGCAGTCAAATACAGATGTCTGTGTCTTTGTTGTCTTTGTTGAATATACAAGAGGAAAGCACAGGTACTCTTGTAGTGTTACTAATAAGGTAAAGCTGGACTTGAATGATGTCATTGAGCCAGTTACTCACGGTGACTGAGAGTCAAATGATTTAATCACTCAATTAGTAAGTTTCCATGGGGCGACAGGCGACACAGTGAGCGAACCCGCTGTGTGACAGCAGTGATATCGTCCAATGGAAATGCAAGCGGCGACCTGGTTTTACAAAGCCAGAGAAGGTTCAGCATAAGCGAACTAGTTTGGGTGAACTGAGCTTAGGCTCTTAGTTTTACAGCGCCATGGAAACATAAACCTTTGTCACTCAGCTTTTTTGCAAACCTGGCAGTAGCGCTCGTGCGTTGCTCTATGTTATCCCATGGAAATCCTCAGGCAATCGATCCCAGTGAGGTTTCAGAAATGACATTATTATAGTCGCACTGGTACAGTTCAGTAAGACCCTTTGTCTAGAGGTCATTCATCAGTTGATGTAAGAACTTATATAAAGGTAAAAATCAATTAATGTTTTTTTGGTTGCTATTCTTTAGCAACAATTTCGAGATAGGCCTACTGTATCTCGAGTTCTAGACACCATGACTGTTCGCAAATATTGGTTCGAAAAAGAGAGCCGTGGATGAGGCAACTTATGCAATTGATGAGGGGAGCGGCAACTATGTGCCCAACCCAAACCCACAACTGCAAACTTCAAACACTCATTTTCTAAACAAAATTTACGAACTGTCAGTTTCCCTACATTTATATGACATTGCCACACAATTTCATATTGCATTCATGTATCTTTTCTAGTAGACCAAAGACAATACCACCAAGTCCAGTACATTTGATGGGACATATCTGGTGATAACATTTAACATGCATAGTTGGGGAATGATGGCACGAAGTATTTTATAGTCTTAATCTGGACAGGCTACCCAACAAGTGAAGCTATAACAGTGTCAACTGTCATGGATAACGAAATCGAGTAAGTACCATCATTCTTTGTTCTGAGATTGACTATTTATCTTCATGTCAGTTAACACTACACGGACTATAGACATGATAAGTTATGATGTGCATTTGAGATGCATTCATATTTGGATGTAGGCCTAAACCTACATTACAAATGGATTAATAATACCTAATACTAGTTATTAGCTGTGTGTACAAACAAAGAATCAGCTACCATGCTTACACTTTGAATGACTTGTCAGTACAACTATTGTGCCCAGTTTGTGTGTTTGTGCTTATGCATCTTCATTGTGGTTATTGTGTACACCTATTACTTGTATGAGATACAGTCAGTACCTTATACAGTCTGGATGTTAGGTTAAATTCACGACTGTTCGAAAATGCTGTTTCGAAACAGTGTCCGTGGGCGAAACAACATGGCAATAGGCGGGGAGCTAACTATGTGTATTGCCCAATCCAAAACATCAACCTTCAAACTTTCCATTTACGAAACGTCTGCATTCCGCTTAGCCATCTAGACGAACAACGTGCGAGGCTGATGATGTTGAGAATTGAGAAGCCAGCTTTTTGTGATGATGGGGCTTGGAACCGGTCCCAGTTAGCAGACAAGGAACACTGATGGATTTTCTCAACGGTTTAGGGTTTCATTGCATGGCAGTTCACTGCAACATGAAATGGAAATATACATGCGTATATATATATATATATATATAATATATATAAAATCAGAATATATAATTATAAATATATGTATAATAGAACTTATCTTACTGTGTGTAGAATCATACACATCTCTCCAACAGTGCAGCTCCTCTCTTCTACTACAGTGCTGTTTCGAGCGGTTGCTATGTCCGCGATCGTCAGGTGGAATCTTGTGATTCCACCTGACGATCGCGGATTCCACCTGACAATCGGGGACATAGCAGCCGCATGAAACAGGAGCTGTAGTAGAAGAGAGGAGATGCACTGTTGGAGAGATGTGTATGATTCTACACACAATAAGATAAGTTCTATTATGCATATATTTATATATATCTAATCATATTTCCAACATCCTGCAACTGCAATCCCTAATCACTATCATTTGATTGGCGTCTGTCCATGTTACATTGTAATGAACTGGGTTTGTACATGAATATTTGACAGATATTATCGCTCTAAACTTCAGTTATACTTGCAACACGTAAAATGGTTCGATCGTTTCTCATTTCTCACAGTCAAGTGCTCAAGGTTATAATCAAATGTTACATATCTGGAAATGTATACTACATTCGAATTGACCTGTTCCGCAAGGAGTCTATGGAGCCGCCACGTTAACTCCACCGTAGGCCAACAGCCGAACATTGCAACAGTTTATTAATATAGCTGTAGTCGATATTCACGAATGAGGTATCGTCTGTCTTTCCATGTAAAATACCGTTATACTTTATAGCGATACTACTTCGCGATCACAGATAACAGCAAAAAACACAGACTAAGACTTGAGAGATTTCAAAAAGATTCGCCAAAAAGTGATTCCTTTTTTAATAAATATTTATGTTACAAGGCTAATACTACTAAATTTTGTTGATCATAATTATGATTATAATTATGATTATAAAATATATACATAATAATAATCCCAATTGCAGTGACTAAGCAATTATTACCATTTTTAATGGTATATCAATACTTAAATACATGTATAATATGATACACTGTAGGGGCTGTGCTACACTGTAAATTAATCAACGTTTTTAGTTTTATAATACTATACTTGCACTACTGATTATCAATATAATTATAACAGAAAAATGGAAATTATGTGTGCTTCAAAAATAATAATCATCATCAGGAGCAAATTTATGCAATGCAAGAACTAAAAAAATCTTAAAATCAGGAAATAAGTTCAATTTAACAATTTAACTGCTTGGAATTGAATGTAATGAAGGTTATTTAACTCACCTAATTCAGTTTTCGCTGTTCTTCTTTACAGGGTTTCCTGATCACAGAAACTCCGCTGTTGCCAGATTTTAGCTGGATAGCTTCAGTTTAGCTTGAGCTAGCTGACTAAATTTATTTTGCAGTACAGAAAGGATGTAGCACAACTTGGAGGCGTGGCTTGGTAGCATGTGGACCAGATAATACATTTGTATAGGGGCACCCTATCAAGGTACCTCAAAAGCTTGTCTGTGATCCTGTGCACAACGTCCGGTGTTTCCAAAGGCGGGTTTAATTGTATCAAACACCTGTTGACTCATCAAGTGTATTATTCGTATTATCAGTGTGGAGAGGACAGCTTCAGTGAGTGGCTCCAAGCTGAGGAAGGACCAGTGAAATTTTCCAACTGCAAACTCAAAACAACTGAAGCCCACTTCTACAAGGACGTGAGGAAAAGACATTCAAGGTAAGCACAAACTTCTGTTGTATATTTTAGAGTTATTATTTGGTTGGATTGTGATTGTCGTTTGGACAACAAGTACGGTGGAGCAGTCCAGGGGCGGTCCAGCTCCAGAGAAGACCATATCATATCCAATTGGTGGACAAACTTTTAAAGACCTAGCTTTCAAAATATTTTATAATATGTATTATGTAATTACTTTCACTTATTTGATGAAATATAACAAATCAAGCTTGGACATTCTACTACTAGTACAAACTACCAACCAATTTAATTGTAACTAATAAAATTTAAATACTAAATTAGTTCCATAAATAGGCCTACAATTACTAGTAATTATTAATAAACAATTAGCCTAGGAGAGTAATTGTTTCCTTATGATTGGTAACAATTATGAAATAACAATGTTCATTGTTATTTCATAATTGCATTGGTGTATCTGATTTATAAATGATTGGTTATTGATATCTAAATTTTTCAATTGATTGATCATTGATGAATTCAAATTTAATGTTCATTGTTATTTCATAATTGTATTGGTGTATCTGATTTATAAATAATTGGTTATTGATATCTAAATCTTTCAATTGATTGATCATTGATGAATTCAAATTTAATGCGTGGATTGTGATTTCCATTGTAAATTCAATTGAGATTGTTTTGTATTGCTATTAATCATTAATGGTCGGGTTCCTCTAGTGATTGTAGGCCTAATTGCTACTTTGATATTAAATAAATGTAGGCCTGAGGCTAAACCAGAGTAGAGCTGGTCTTTTCTAAATAGTTTGGATGTAAGCATCCTATTAGTTATTAATAAATACAGTCGGGTATGTTTGGTTTCTAGTATCACTATGTCTATGATAGTCAGTCTGGCCATGACCCCATGCCAGACTGCAGTAGCAGTGGCATGGGGCAGTAACCCATCACTATATAGGAAGGGTAAGAAATTTTGGAAATGGTTTCATATTTAGTCATTATCACTATAATCACAATAGGCCTAATTATGACTATATTAATATAATTATACCAACTATAGCCTATAAATTGTACTGATAGACCTAGCCCTTTTAGCTCTACCGATTCGAAAACCCGTATTATATTAGGCCTAGTTATTGTGGCAATTAAATTCTAGGTGTTCACACAGATTGTGATGGGGCATCTTTGTGTTATGATGTAAGTGTAATAATGTTACTTTTACACACTTTTATAATACTTTTTATGTTAATCTAATGATCAGAGGGGCGAGGATATATTCATTTCTATGATGTTATATACATGTAATTCATGTATGAAGTAATTCATGTATGAATTACATGTATATAACGACATGACTACCTATAACGACATGACTATATGTAAGACGACATGACTACCATAATATATTACGGTGCGATGTTACGGTGCGATGTTACGGTGCGATGTTACGGTGCGATGTTACGGTGCGATGTTACGGTGCGATGTTACGGTGCGAGTCCGTGTGTCAAATATGTTGATACTAATATTACTATTATTAATTTATTATGCTGTTAAGCTGCTCCCTTCCTGGTATGAGCATCAGTGACATAATGGACAATTATTAAATAACTAATAAATTTTGGATACTTGGCTATCCATACTTACACAGCTTTTTGTTTTATTTTGAAATATTTATCTCCAGTAGAGTATCATGTGTTATTCTGATTAATTGCCTTGCTGTTAGATTCAGCCACCACATCAAGCTATCTATTACTGTGTAGGCCTATGGAAACAAACTCTTGTCTCTGTCTCTCCAAATACCAGTCTTTCATTCATTGACTTAAGTTCTAGTCAGCAGTCATTGGTCATCCAGGCAGCATCCTATTTGTACCATCTGATTCTCTCCCCAACAAATTTCGTACAGGCATGCATCATCATCAATGATAACACATCCGCAGTCGACACTCCGCAGCTGTTGAACATATGCTTTCGGAAACACACACAACATACACTATGACTGTGAGAGTATCTGGATCATGGTAGTACAGTTTCATTGCTGAAAGCACTGGCTGTAAAAACATTGAAATCCCTGGCATCGGTTGTATAGGAGTGTCCACTCTGCCATTGGCATACTTGCCAATCCTCCCTCTGCACAAGTCCCCTCTCTTTGTTCACCCAATTAGATGGGTATCCCACCCTACTGAAATGGAACACGGCCGACCCACAAGCCCGTTCTCCCTCATTGAGTGGATTTACCTGACACATTCAGGACCATATTGGCCATCATGAGACTCCCTACCAATCTTAGCCTTATCTTAGAATTATTGGGATTTGCTTGCCATTTAGGGTCTACAATGTCCTAACATAGCAATCCATTTCTGTCAATCTAGTTGTTTTGGAGGTGTCTTCCCAGCACATTGATGCTTCTGAATAGACCTGCGCCAATTGTGTTGGGTTTTCTTGGTCAAATGTATTTGTGTTGAAGTGCTATGTTTTGCACTACACCTTTTTTGGTCCAAATTTTTCAGCATGGTAGTGGTACTATCCGTTGTATTGTGTAGTACAAGTAGTATGACTATGAACAATTAACTGTAGCAGTCATGGCCATCTCTGTTGTTGATTTAGACAGACCTGTTAGGGCCTCTACAAAGCTGGGCATAATTAGGCCCTTGCAATGATAATTACTAAAGCATATACACAAACAGCTTATTTAAAAGGACCTGTGGCCCCAAAATGCCTGGATTGCTTTTTATAAAGCCATAAACCCGGGCTAACTACTTGCAGTGTTTGTTAGCTCAGTGCTTATCCAATTGATCTTTTATACCTGAATGCAGTTGTTTGTGGCCATCAATTGAAGAAGCCATGAAGTCTAATAAGCTGCAGTAGATCCAGTGTTACGGCCATCTATCTGGGTAGGTTTGTGAATCGTTCCTTTTGATTAACAGGAATGCTTTATATTGTGTAGGTCGTTGCATTTGACTAATCTAGTGGTGGTGATGGTAAGACTTTCCCCCGAGTTTGTCGGTTTGGCATTCCATAGACATTTAAGAGATGGGTTGTCTTGTGTTCCCTCTATTAGATGTGAACAACTACAATTATGATCATCTACAAGCGACCTTTATGTTATTTGCCAGTTACTGTTTGTTTTATCACTAGCTTACTTGTACTTTAACATCATAGCCCATTACTACAAATTGCTCAACTCTTACTGCCGTCCTTGTCATCTTTTATTTGGATCATGTGACATCATAACATGCGAATTTAGACCCTGTACATGACATCACGATTGTGGATTTGAGTAATGCCTGTTGCAAGTATATTGTCGTTGAAAAGAAGACCTGTGTGATTAACTTGTCAATTGAATTCAATTGCAAGTGTGGGCGTGGGTGTCATTCAAGTACGTCAACTTAAAAGTGGTTGTCAATGTAGGGGAATGCAATATGGAAGAGGAAGGTAAAGGGTCTCACTCGATCACACTCACTAATTTAATAGTCGTTCTAATTCTAACAATGGCCTTATTCTAGTTGTTTTATTGTGAGTTAATATCACCCTGTGGCTCATAATTTGGCATGCATCTAGTCTGTGCACTGTCGATTGTACGCATAACGTATCGATGCAGTAGGTGTATTACCCGCAATATCTTTCTTCTGGACCATGCTCTGCTCGAGTGGGAGCTTATCTTATCTTCTCTCCCTGCTTGATGCATTTGATAGCATACTCTACGCTCGGGCTTTATCATTCAAATAGCCTAGTTTGTATTTCAACAAGGTCTTGACTCCCTAATCTATATTTCGTTTTTTAACTTGTTTGCTTACGTATTGTTGCGTTTGTCAGATATTGGCCCATGGGTACGTGAAACCTTTTGAATTGTCTAGCCTGAATTTTCTTCTTGCTATAAAATGCATTTTCCAGATTGTTAATAAGTCTTCAAGCACGAACAATGGCAGAGTCCTCTGTAATTTAATTGTGACATTGAATTCCAAATTTGATGATGGACCAACATTTAGTGTGGATCTTGCCTTGAGTCACTCGGTTTAGTTGTTCACTCAGTAACGTTTGACAGTACAGCTGCAGTTCTAAACTTGTTCTGGACTTATTGGCAATGTTGATGCGGGCTACATATAATATACCCCAACCCCACTCTTCCTGATCTCTCCTACACGCGTCATGTAATTGTTACATATTCGTTTTGACATTCCCAAGCATGGGATAGTGAAGTAAACCCTCTATCATCTTGACACTAACACTGTTTGCACATGGGCCTTAGCATTGATAAGCTTGCTAACAATGATATGACGTCGTTGTGAGTCAAATTGCTTCAAGAGTAGAGGCATGTGTTACCTTATCTCACTGCGGTTCTTGTCTTGGACATGAGCTACACAGTGTTGTTACTGGTGACTCCAGATATAGCTACACAGTGTTGTTACTGGTGACTCCAGATATTTATTTTCTGATCTCTAGTTTCACTTTTTTTTATGAAGTTGTTATCTTCACTTCTTGGCTGTTTTATTGGGACCACCTTACAGTCAGACTATGAGAGTTGAGCAAGGTCCAACAATAAGTCTATATTTAACAGTGCAGTGGACCCTTCAACTTTTCTTTGTCCCATGTTGCCAACATCAATTCTTAACTAGTCATAATGTATTATATGGCGTGTCCGAAAAGCCTTATTACTCTTGGGTTTGCTTGGACTATAATCAACGCAAACTACTAACTCTCTCACTCAGCGAATGAAAATTGAGCCAGCAAATTGCGAGAGATTGAAGAGAGCAATCAGTTATGGTTCTAGTCAC
Organism: Himantozoum antarcticum; assembly: GCA_027564295.1. Lineage (NCBI taxonomy): Eukaryota > Metazoa > Bryozoa > Gymnolaemata > Cheilostomatida > Bugulidae > Himantozoum > Himantozoum antarcticum. Next base: position 9,406 of record JAOQGN010000003.1, read on the forward strand.
TGTTATCAGAAACAAACTTGTCTATCAAACTACAAGACAAGTACCTCCCAAAATAAGCATCGTTTTTTGAATTATGGTTTGCTATTTCAGCATCACGGGAACGTGTTCACATTTCACTTCTTGTCCACTTCTCTCTTTCAATCTCTGGCATCTTCTCTCTCTTAATCTCTGGCGTCTTCTCTCTCTTAATCTCTGGCGTCTTCTCTTGATCTCTTGCGACTTCTTTTTCTCTCTCTCTCTAGCCACTTCTCTCAATCTCTAGTCGCATGCTCGGTGGCCGTTTCACCATATTCACTTGTCATTGTTACACACTAGCTAGTACAAGCAGCGACTGCCAGCTAGTTAGTAGAAGTACTTTTAAGCTTTCAATCTGCTACCCTCATACTTCAATCATCGGCGACACATTTGGATGATGGAAAAGAACCATCACACTGGGCCATGATAGCAGCCCAGCCGTGTTCTATAAAGTGCGATATCCCATCACTCCTTATGATTTTTATGTGACACATGGGCACTTGGTCTGCATTAATTTGTTTTGATCTGCATTGTTTTTTTTTATAGCAGCTTGGTGGAGTGAAGGGTGGGGCTTGGAGAGTGGGCCCCATAGTCTGAGTAGAGTTGATGAGTAGATTGGTTGGAGTTGAGGGTGGCCACCACATAGTCCGTTTAGAGATGATTTCTCACTGATAGTTGAAGACAAGCTGCTATATTCCGAGAGCGTTACCCTCGTGACCTTGTTTAATCCCCACTTTCTATGTCAGTGCACTTAGCAGAACAAAGTTTGTACCGGTACTACACGGGAATATAGTTCCCTAGTAATACGTACAAGGTGATATCTTATCGAACTACTATGTTGTCTACCTTGGTACCAAAGAATAGTTACTGAAGAAATCGTTAGCAATGTGATTTTTTGGACTGTTAACTTTGTCTGAGTGAAGAATTAGACGGAAGTTCCTCATATAGTGTTTGAGGAAGAATGCTAATGATCTGGAATAAGGAATAATGTACTAAGGAATAATGTACTATTACTACTAGTTGTACTACTACAACTGGAGTGGAAATGGTCAACAATGATGTACATCATCCATATACATTATGATAATATGGTGCTGTCAACAGCAACTGACAATATACGAGAATAGTTTCTAGCAAGAATAGGCTTCTACCAAAGATTCTTAAAGTATATCGAATAATCTTTGCCTGTACTGATAAGACAGTTTTGTGAGGGCTCAGTTCAGATATTTAGTCAACATACTATCTTCAAATATGCTGATATTTCATTTAGTACTGACTACTGAAACGAGCTAATTTGCAGCTCATGCCATATTTGTGATGCATGGCCTCTTACCAATAGCTACATCAAAGAACTTATATATATTTGAAGGTCTTTGGATGAGAGGATTAGCTTCTCCACTGCCTTCCTCATGTATATTACTGACATATGTCATAATGCTATTTACCAGCTGTTAGTAATGTATAATTATATTGTTGACAATTTCGTTATAAGTTGGTGTATACATTTGTGTCATCCATTTGGAAACCATCAATAAATTGGCAGCCAGTTTGAACTCTTTGTGTACTGCCCATAAACTTGTAAATTCAATGGGTGATTAACATGCTTATATAGTTGTATCTAAACATGTAATCGAAAGAGTTGATTAGTTTATACTTTAGGAGTCCAAGGTCCACGTCTTATCAAAATGTTATATATACATTTTCGTGTTATATATTTATATTGTTATATTATAATTAAACTAGGTTTAGGCATAATAATAGCAATGATTATAATTAAACTGGGTACTGGGCCACGACTTGCTAGAAAAGAAATGTTCGCATATTTTTTATGGTGTATTTTATAAATTAAGATAAGACTATTTGAATATAATACATTAAAGTATTTTAGCCCAATATCTAACCTATTTTTTACTGAATGCAACAATAATTTACTGTATTTTGTCAGTTTATATCACCGGCTGTAATTTACTTTGTACAACTATCAAGTGGAACCTATACTTTCTACTAAAGTATCCAGTTAGGCAGTAATATTTGAAGCTTGGGTGTAACTTTCACATGTTTATGTCTACTATTTTAGCATAGCCTGCGATCTAATGTCTATTACTCTTGTTTTAGATGTCTGGGTTCATCACGGCACTCAAAGCGGGTGTGGCGTTGATGAAAAGGGGAGATGACGACTCATACGACCGAATTAGCTCCAGATACAGTGTGGCCATCTGCCTTGTGTTTGCTTTCTTGGTCTCAGGAGGTAAGAATATCATCTTCTATTGTTTAGTGTTTGCCTTGTTACTGCACAGGAAGATATAAGAAAATGTATAGAGACTTGTATCGTGTGATATCATTACACAAAAACTCAATCTGTTACGCCCACCAGCAGCAGTGACATCATTGCATACCAAATATCTATGCATAATTATATAATATACTTGCTTACAAACATCTTCCATTACATGGACCTTTTTGGTCAATCCACTCTGTGTTTCTTAGTAATATGCGTAGAGATTCTCTCCAATCAGAATGATCTGCTGCGCTTCAATGGAAATGACATCAAACAGGTAGATTTGTTCACCAAACTGGAACTATAATATAATTGCACGACTACCCCTTGACTGTATGATGGATAGGGCAAGGTTGGCATCAACTGTATACTGGTGGCAATTCATGCCACCAGTATACTGGTGGCATGAAACACTTGCGCTTTCCAAAAATTATGTCGTATGAAGATGCTGACAAATTGAGCATTGTGTCTCATTTGTAGTACTAGCAACCACTTGCTACAGGAGGGGGGGATGTGATGTAGGAACTCCACCGACCATCAATCTGGTTGTTGTTGTTGAAGGCAGTAGCTGTATTGAAAGATTTGAAACAATGTTTATATTTCAACTGTGCATAGTCCCCAAAACTTGGCTGCAAGCCAGATGAAGATTCTATCTACAAGGGCTGATATATAATCTTGCTTGCTCAAGACAGTTTAAACGTAGCAAAAAGTTTGATTGTAACCAGCATACTTGATTTATAACCCAGAATAAAGAATTGAAAACAATGCCACTTTGCAATTTTTGTTGTAATAAATATTTATTCTAACTTGTTAGAAAGTTGTATTGAAAGAAATTCCATCTAATTCTAATCAGTCATTACAAGAAGATAAGTTTTTGTTGTTTTTAACATATAATTTTAACAATAAATAGCCAACAGAGGAGGTAAAACTCCGACTTTCTTTTTAATGCAGCTGTGTTCTACAGTAGCTGTTATGCAATGCAATGCTGTTATACTCTGTACATACTGTATTGCTGTATATATTGCTGACCCTCGCTGCTGTGGTATGTTGACAGGTCAGTACATCGGTGACCCCATTGACTGCTGGACACCAGCTGAGTTCAGTGGCCAGTGGACAAAGTATGCGGATCAGTATTGCTGGGTGAAGAATACGTACTATGTGCCAATGTCTGACAATATTCCCAAGCATGCTAGCAGAAAGAACCTGGAGATAACTTATTACCAGTGGACACCCATCATACTGGCTTTCCAGGCTCTACTCTTTTCCATTCCCGGACTTTTGTGGAAGGTACCCTAGTAGGCAGGGCGTTTTTAACACCCCTTAACGCCGTAATGTTAGGGGTTGAATCTGGAGCTAAACAAATTTTTTTAAATTTTTTCTTTTAAATTTTTTTTAGTCTAATTTTCATCAAGATGCATCAAAACCATCAAAAAAACATCAAAAGTCAACCCCTAACAGATTGTTTTTCAACCCCGTAACAGATTTTTCAACCCCCTACCATTTTCCTTCAACTTCCTAACAAAAAATTTCCGCTGTGCCGGGCAATCTTTAATTTGTTAGAAGGTTGACTTTATCATTAGATACGCCCCTGTTAATAGGGATTGTATGCGTGCTATTGAAAGACTGGCAGCACACGCTGTCATATCCGCGTCCATCGCAGTCAGCATTTTTCAAATCAAATTTCAACTTTATTCAATTCCAATTTCGAAAATAACTTAGTTTTGAAATATCTTTTGTTGATGGTTATCTATATTGTGATGACAAAAGACAAGCCCATCTGTACGATACCCAGAATGTATGGAGCTGAGTTTCTAACTGAAGTTTTGTAGCATAGTGTTTCGTCGCTCGACTGTCAAAATCCAAATTTCAACCAACTTCAAACACTCATTTATGAACTCGTTGCCTGTCCATATCTTTACCTGGAACATTGCTGGTGTTGTTTGGGGTTTTTGTTGAATTTAAACATGCTGGAAGATGGCAGATGCAATAAGCTGACCTCTCACTGTTGTTCCATTCCGTGGCGGGAATGTCATTAGGAACCATAGAGGTATATATAATACTGTATTATATGTATGTATTAATACTGTATAGTATTAATGTAGTAATACTGTATTATATGTATTATCCTACTGGAAGAAATTATTAGCGGACTTGACTTTGGCGAATCTTCAGCATAAACCTGAATTTGTGGACTTTATTTTTGGCTAATTTCGAACTAGCGAAATTTTATATCACACAAAGTGTTGTTTTCTATATAAAACCTTCAAAATTTAACTAAATGTTTAATTAAAATTTAGTTAAAATTTTCCAAAGTTTTCTTCAAACTCTAAAAATTTTGAAAGAATTAAATATTAGCGGAACTAATTTTTGGCGAATTTTCCATTAGCGAAATTTGGTAAAATTAATTCCAACCAATAATTTCTTCCAGTAGGGTATGTATATCTCTATGTTGGGAACTGAGAACTAACTGGAGTTACTAGCCCACTATTGGGCCTGTGTGTTCCAGTCCAGTGGGCCATAACATGTCAAATGATATCATCTTGATATATAGATATTAGGCCTGAAACGATTCATTGAATTTCAATTTCAATTCGATTTTTAACAACGATCTCGATCTGAAGAAGCATAGAATTTTAGATTTTACTTTTATGTTTGTATTTCACTTGTACCTAGCCTAACTATATGCAGGGGCGTTTCCAGGATTTTGTATAAGGGAGGGCGAAATTTGGCGAT